>JADBJO010019815.1:0-12500 GCA_016801955.1 Conus betulinus | reverse complement strand
ATGTGGCTCTTTGTGTTTGGGTGGGCTAGACACCTGATGTGGCTCTTTGTGTTTGGGTGGGCTAGACACCTGGATGTGTGGCTCTTTGTGTTTGGGTGGACTCTGATGTGGCTCTTTGTGTTTGGGTGGGCTAGACGCCTGATGTGGCTCTTTGTGTTGGGTTGGCTAGACGCCTAATGTGGCTTTTTGTGTTTGGGTGGGCTAGACGCCTGATGTGGCTCTTTGTGTTTGGGTGGCTGGTTGGCTCTTGTGTTTGGGTGGCTAGACACCTGATGTGGCTCTTTGTGTGGGGTGATGTGGGCTTTGTGTTTGGGTGATGTGGCTCTTTGTGTTTGGTGGGCTAGACACCTGATGTGGCTCTTTGTGTTTGGGTGGGCTAGCTCTTTGTGTAATGGGTGATGTAGCTCTTTGTGTTTGGGTGGGCTAGACACCTGATGTGGCTCTTTGTGTTTGGTGGGGGCTAGACACCTGATGTGGCTCTTTATGTTTGGGTGGGCTGATGGGCTCTTTGTGTTTGGGCTCGACACATATGTGGGCTCTTGATGGGTGGCTCTTTTGGTGATGGGTGATCTTTGTTTGGTGATGTGGCTCTTTGTGTTTGGGTGATGTGGCTCTTTGTGTTTGATGGGCTCTTTGTGTTGGGTGGGCTCTTTGTGTTTGGGTGATATGGCTCTTGTCTTCAGTGAGTGGATGTCTTGGTATGGCCCTTGATGGTGACCTTGTCCTTTCACTTGTTTGGGTGATGTGGCTCTTTGTGTTTGGGTGATGCGGCTCTTTGTGTTTGGGTGATGCGGCTCTTTGTGTTTGGGTGGGGCTGGAGGCAGCATTCTCTTGTCTTCAGTGAGTTGGATGTATTGGTATGGCCCTTGATGGTGACCTTGTCCTTTCACTTGCAGCCTACCCGGTGATGACCATGGACCCGGAGTCGAACGACTGGCCCATCACGCGGACGGTGTCCCTGTTCTGCGAGGTGGAGGGCAACCCCAAAACCCACCATCATGTGGTACTTCAACGGCGTGCCCATCCACCAGGTGGAGAAGGAGACCATCAAGTTTGAGGTCAGTGGGCAGGGCCGCTGCTGGAGAGAAGGGTCGGGTGGGGAGTGTGTGTGAGTTCATGCCTGTGGTCACGTTCCTGGTTTCACGTGCTTGCTCACCGAAGGTGATATAGGGAGATGGTGGGACTCCACCACAGAGTGAAGGTGATATAGGAGATGGCGGTGACTGGGCAAGAGTGAAGGTGATATAGGAGATGGTGGTGACTGGGCAAGAGCGAAGGTGATATAGGAGATTGTTGTGACTCCACAAGAGTGAAGGTGATATAGGAGATGGTGGTGACTTCACAAGAGTGAAGGTGATGTAGGAGATGGTGGTGACTGGGCAACAGTGAAGGTGATATAGGAGATGGTGGTGACTGGGCAAGAGCGAAGGTGATACAGGAGATGGTGGTGACTGGGCAACAGTGAAGGTGATATAGGAGATGGTGGTGACTGGGCAACAGTGAAGGTGATGTAGGAGATGGTGGTGACTCCACAAGAGTGAAGGTGATGTAGGAGATGGTGGTGACTCCACAAGAGTGAAGGTGATATGGGAGATGGTGGTGACTGGGCAACAGTGAAGGTGATGTAGGAGATGGTGGTGACTGGGCAACAGTGAAGGTGATGTAGGAGATGGTGGTGACTCCACAAGAGTGAAGGTGATATAGGAGATGGTGGTGACTCCACAAGAGTGAAGGTGATGTAGGAGGTGGTGGTGATGACTCCACAAGAGTGAAGGTGATGTAGGAGATGGTGGTGACTCCGCAAGAGTGAAGGAGATATAGGAGATGGTGGTGATGACTCCACAAGAGTGAAGGTGATATAGGAGATGGTGGTAACTCCACATGAGAGTAGGGGAAGGGTCTTATCCAGTAACTGTATTACCACCAAAATGGCAGTTTGGTGCAACAGTAACTGTATTGTTACCATCAGCAAGGCAGTTTGGTGCAACAGTAACCGTATTGTTACCACCAACATGTCAGTTTGGTGCAACAGTAACCGTACTGTGTTACCACCAACATGGCAGTTGGGTGCAACAGTAACTGTATTGTTACCACCAACATGGCAGTTTGGTGCAACAGTAACTGTATTGTTACCAACATGCAGTTGGGTTGCAACAGTAACTGTATTGTTACCACCAACTTGGCAGTTGGGTGCAACAGTAACCGTATTGTTACCACCAACATGGCAGTTTGGTGCAACAGTAACTGTATTGTTACCACCAACATGGCAGTTGGGTGCAACAGTAACTATATTGTTACCACCAACATGGCAGTTTGGTGCAACAGTAACCGTATTGTTACCACCAACATGGCAGTTGGGTGCAACAGTAACCGTATTGTTACCACCAACTTGGCAGTTGGGTGCAACAGTAACTGTATTGTTACCACCAACATGGCAGTTTGGTGCAACAGTAACTGTATTGAAAAGGAGTGTGGATTGTAAAGCATGTAGAGCTTGGTCTAGCCTAGAATAGGCGCTATATAAGTATTCATTATCATTATTATTGTTGTTGTTACCACCAGCATGGCAGTTTGGCTGCAAAGGCAGCTTTGTGTTGGATGCTAGCATGATTGAACTTATAATGACTGACGTCAACTTCTGACGTTTTCTGCCAGCGCAGCAGACGTCAACTTCAGTTTTCTGCCAGCGCAGCAACTATCAGCTAGGCTGCTGAAGTGTGCACTTGCTTTGAGAGTGTGTGTGTGTGTGTGTGTGTGTGTGTGTGTGCAAATAAACAGCTTCAACAATCCTTTTCCCTCCCTCCTGTTCAGCAACCCTGTTTTGCCAGCTGTGCAGAGTCTCCCCTGCTGGGTTGCCTTGTGACAACCTTGATTTGATAGATAGTGCCCTGTGGAACACCAGTGCTATAGTGCCCTGTGGAACACCAGTGCTAGCTATAGTGCCCTGTGGAACACCAGTGCTGCTATAGTGCCCTGTGGAACACCAGTGCTGTAGTGCCCTGTGGAACACCAGTGCTATAGTGCCCTGTGGAACACCAGTGCTATAGTGCCCTGTGGAACACCAGTGCTAACTATAGCGCCCTGTGGAACACCAGTGCTGTAGCGCCCTGTGGAACACCAGTGCTATAGTGCCCTGTGGAACACCAGTGCTGTAGTGCCCTGTGGAACACCAGTGCTGTAGTGCCCTGTGGAACACCAGTGCTATAGTGCCCTGTGGAACACCAGTGCTGTAGTGCCCTGTGGAACACCAGTGCTATAGTGCCCTGTGGAACACCAGTGCTGTAGTGCCTTGTGGAACACCAGTGCTATAGTGCCCTGTGGAACACCAGTGCTAATGTGGCCTGTGGAACACCAGTGCTATAGCGCCCTGTGGAACACCAGTGGTATAGTGCCCTGTGCAACACCAGTGCTATAGTGCCCTGTGCAACACCAGTGCTAGTTATAGTGCCCTGTGGAACACCAGTGCTATAGCGCCCTGTGGAACACCAGTGCTAGCTATAGTGCCCTGTGGAACACCAGTGCTATAGTGCCCTGTGCAACACCAGTGCTATAGTGCCCTGTGGAACACCAGTGCTGTAGTGCCCTGTGCAACACCAGTGCTAGCTATAGTGCCCTGTGGAACACCAGTGCTAGCTATAGTGCCCTGTGGAACACCGTGCTATAGTGCCCTGTGGAACACCAGTGCTATAGTGCCCTGTGGAACACCAGTGCTATAGTGCCCTGTGGAACACCAGTGCTAGCTATAGTGCCCTGTGGAACACCAGTGCTATAGCGCCCTGTGGAACACCAGTGCTATAGCGCCCTGTGGAACACCAGTGGTAGCTATAGTGCCCTGTGGAACACCAGCGCTATAGTGCCCTGTGCAACACCAGTGCTAGCTATAGTGCCCTGTGGAACACCAGTGCTATAGCGCCCTGTGGAACACCAGTGCTATAGTGCCCCGTGGAACACCAGTGCTATAGCGCCTTGTGGAACACCAGTGCTATAGCGCCCTGTGGAACACCAGTGCTATAGTGCCCTGTGGAACACCAGTGCTAGCTATAGTGCCCTGTGGAACACCAGTGCTACAGTGCCCTGTGGAAACACCAGTGCTTGCTAGCTATAGTGCCCTGTGGAACACCAGTGCTATAGTGCCCTGTGCAACACCAGTGCTAGCTATAGTGCCCTGTGGAACACCAGTGCTAGCTATAGTGCCCTGTGGAACACCAGTGCTATAGCGCCCTGTGGAACACCAGTGCTATAGTGTCCTGTGGAACACCAGTGCTAGCTATAGTGCCCTGTGGAACACCAGTGCTGTAGCGCCCTGTGGAACACCAGTGCTATAGTGCCCTGTGCAACACCAGTGCTATAGTGCCCTGTGGAACACCAGTGCTATAGTGCCGTGTGCAACACATTGCTATAGTGCCCTGTGGAACACCAGTGCTATAGTGCCCTGTGGAACACCAGTGCTGTAGTGCCCTGTGGAACACCAGTGCTATAGTGCGCTGTGGAACACCAGTGCTGTAGTGCCCTGTGGAACACCAGTGCTGTAGTGCCCCGTGGAACACCAGTACTAACTATAGTGCCCTGTGGAACACCAGTGCTATAGTGCCCTGTGGAACACCAGTGCTGTAGCGCCCTGTGGAACACCAGTGCTAGCTATAGTGCCCTGTGGAACACCAGTGCTAGCTATAGTGCCCTGTGGAACACCAGTGCTATAGTGCCCCGTGGAACACCAGTGCTAACTATAGTGCCCCGTGGAACACCAGTGCTAACTATAGTGCCCTGTGGAACACCAGTGCTATAGCGCCCTGTGGAACACCAGTGCTATAGCGCCCTGTGGAACACCAGTGCTGTAGCGCCCTGTGGAACACCAGTGCTATAGCGCCCTATGGAACACCAGTGCTGTAGCGCCCTGTGGAACACCAGTGCTATAGCGCCCTGTGGAACACCAGTGCTATAGCGCCCTGTGGAACACCAGTGCTGTAGCGCCCCTGTGGAACACCAGTGCTATAGCGCCCTGTGGAACACCAGTGCTATAGCGCCCTGTGGAACACCAGTGCTGTAGCGCCCTGTGGAACACCCAGTGCTATAGCGCCCTGTGGAACACCAGTGCTATAGCGCCCTGTGGAACACCAGTGCTATAGCGCCCTGTGGACACACAGTGCTAGCTATAGTGCCCTGTGGAACACCAGTGCTATAGCGCCCTGTGGAACACCAGTGCTTGCTGTAGCGCCCTGTGGAACACCAGTGGTAGCTATAGCGCCCTGTGGAATACCAGTGCTAGCTATAGCGCCCTGTGGAAACCCAGTGCTATAGTGCCTTATGAAACACCAGTGTTGAGTCTGTATCAGGGTGAATCTGGGTGTGGCTATGTCTGACAGAGCTGGAGTGAGCAGTTAGGAGCATTGTTATGGGGGGGGGGGGGGGGGGGGGGGTTAATGCAAGAGCATAGACACTGGCCTGTTTTTGTTGTCTTACAGTTCATTAACCCTCTTCAGTATGCACTTACCGAGCTTAGTTACGCCGAAAACCATCGGCAAGATAGGTAACTCCGTAAATTTGAACATGGTTTCCCAATTTAAAAATTAATTTAAAAGACAGGAAAGGAAATAACGAAATGAAAATAATTTTTAAAATTCCTACGAATATATATGTTGCTATATCATAAGTTTGAAGAATGTCACATGAGCCATTTACTCAGGGGAAAAAAAAAAAAAAATCTTCTTCTTCAGAACTTTCTTCTGAATCGTAGTTCATCATATCTCGAATCTCATCCCAGTCGAAATCTAGGTCACACTAAGCTTCATCACCCAGCACTTTCACTAAGTCTTATGCCGTAAATTCTACAAATCACAGTATCTTCATCACTAAATCTCATTATAGAATGGCAGAAATCAAGGTTAGCCATGGTGAAAAAACAGCATTTCGACTACCACAAAACTTAAAAAATTCATAACTCGAGAACTACGGCACGTATTGACTCGCGGTTTTTTTTGCAAACGGAAGTAAATGGCTACAGGAAGAAGGAAGTCACATTCTCGTGAGACTTCCTTTTCTACGAGAAACATGGCGGCGCCCATTGTTGCCACGTGTTTCACCGGGCACTGGCAGGCACTCAGTCTTTTGGCTGTGTGATATCCGGCTAGCGGGCGCACGCTTGTCAAGAGAGTTAACTGTTCCTCCTCCATTGTTCCATCTCGCCGCTGACTCTGTTGAACATTCAAGAGGGATGATGTGCCTCAGCATCTCAGTGTACATGCTTCTGTAAGTAAAAA
Source organism: Conus betulinus (assembly GCA_016801955.1). Taxonomy (NCBI): domain Eukaryota; kingdom Metazoa; phylum Mollusca; class Gastropoda; order Neogastropoda; family Conidae; genus Conus; species Conus betulinus. The sequence continues at coordinate 6,243 of JADBJO010019815.1, read as the reverse complement.
TGTACAGGAATGTAGAACAGAAATGAGTAAGTCAGCTGATTTACTTCTTTTAGCTTTGGGGGTTTTTTTTTTTTCTTTTTTTTTTTCACTTGTTTTTTTTTTTTGCTCCTAAATATCATTACATACAAGCCTTTGGCTTACCAGGTTGGAATTCATTTTATTGGTCATGTTTCTTGAGTACTCTGTGTGTACTAGGTAGATTGTCAAGTGTAGCGGAAGGGAAGAGTAGGGTGTCTGCAGTGGGGTATTGATGGATGTTAGAGTAAGTGACTCCAGCATGAGGAAATGATTGTCAGACTGTTTGTTTTGCCTGAATTCCGTCTCCATCCATTCCGTCAGGTGCCCCAGAAGTGGCAACTGAAGGCGCTGTGTTCTGTGTGCAGTTGAGTGATGAAAACACCAGGCTGATTGTTTACACCATCCGCTTGGAGAACGCTGGCTACTACCAGTGCATCGCTGAAAACACCATTGGCCAGGTTTTCGCCATAGCTCGCATCGGGGTGTTTGCTCACAGTAAGTCGCAGCTTAAAAAGACGGGGCGTCTAAATGTGGAGAGAGAGGGAGAGAGGTGCAGATGGCTGGAGGGTGTGTGTATGTATGTTTGTATATGCATGAGTGTGTTTGTATTGACTTTCTGTTGAAAAGCAAGAGGGTTGTTAAAAAAAAAAGAAGTTCCATTTATCCTGAGATAGAGAAAGTAAGGAATCATGTGATTGCATTGGGGGGGGTTTGGGGGGGGGGGGGGGGGAGGGAGGGGGTGCTTTAGAAGGATGAGGATTCAGGGTGGGGAGAGGAATTGTTAGAATTGTTACTGTACTTGCTTAGTCAAGGAAGCTAACTGTGGATTCAGGACTTGTGTCATCTTTACACACTGTAAAGGGATAAATGTGTATGTGTGTGTGTGTACATAGAGTATGCAAGTGTTCATGCACTTGTGTTCATGCACTTGTGTTCATGCACTTGCATCTCTGTGTCTGTATGGTTGAGCCTCTCGAGTTTGATAAGCTGTAAGAGTTTGTTTTTCTGAAGTGTTGATTGCGTTATTAACCAGCCAATAGCTGTCTTGTGATCACACATTATTAAGTGGCCAATAGCTGTCCTGTAATCACACATTATTAAGCGGCCATAGCTGTCTTGTAAGCACACATTATTAACCGGCCCAATAGCTGTCTTCTTATAACATTAAGTGGCCAATAGCTGTCTTGTAATCACACATAATTAAGCGGCCAATACCTGTCTTGTAATCACACATTATTAAGCGGCCAATAGCTGTCTTGTAATCACACATTATTAAGTGCCCAATAGCTGTCTTGTAGTCACATATTAAGTGGCCAATACCTGTCTTGTAATCACGCATTATTAGCCGCCCAATAGCTGTCTCGTAATCGCTGCACTGTGGCCACGGCTTTTGCAGAGGATGCCCCGCCTTCGCCACAGAAAGTGACCTTGACCCCACTGAGCAGCACAGTCCTGCGAATGGATTGGACCCAGGAACCCAATGACAAACCTATCCTGGCCTTTCTCATCACCTACCGAATATGTGAGTGGAAAATGGGCATGCAGCATGTGAGCATACAACGGTGTGCGTTGACCCACACGCCTGCAGACATGCATGATCATGCACAAATGCACACACACACAAGTTCAAATTTGGACCCAGTGCATACAACATCGACATGGTTGTGGACAGATGGCTTATTCACACATATACAGACACACACCAGCATGCACGCACACACATACACACATGCGCGCGCACACATGCACGCACGAACGCATGCAATCACATCGTGTTGCAAATCACCATCAAGTTCATGCTGGTCAGACGTACTCATTCACAGGCACACTGAAGACTCTGGATGGAGGGCCCTCTAGTTGAATAAGGCACTTCAAAGAATTGTGGACCATGTTGTTTCGATGGAGGTTTCTCAAGTTGAATAAGGCACTTCAAAGAATTGTGGACCATGTTGTTTGATGGAGGTTTCTCAAGTTGAATAAGGCACTTCAAAGAATTGTGGACCATGTTGTTTGATGGAGGTTTCTCTAGTTGAATAAGGCACTTCAAAGAATTGTGGATGATATTGTTTGATGGAGGGCCCTCTAGTTGAATAAGGCGCTTCAAAGAATTGTGGACCATGTTGTTTGATGGAGGGCCCTCTAGTTGAATAAATCACTTTAAAGAATTGTGGATGATATTGTTTGATGGAGGTTTCTCTAGTTGAATAAGGCGCTTCAAAGAATTGTGGACCATGTTGTTTGATGGAGGGCCCTCTAGTTGAATAAATCACTTTAAAGAATTGTGGATGATATTGTTTGATGGAGGTTTCTCTAGTTGAATAAGGCGCTTCAAAGAATTGTGGACCATGTTGTTTGATGGAGGGCCCTCTAGTTGAATAAATCACTTTAAAGAATTGTGGATGATATTGTTTGATGGAGGTTTCTCTAGTTGAATAAGGCACTTTTAAGAATTGCGGATAATATTGTTTGATGAAGGTTTCTCTAGTTGAATAAGGCACTTTATAGAATTGTGGATAATATTGTTTTCAATTGTTGTCATGAAACACTCTTTTAAACTTCATCGCTAGTTATTTCTTTGAATAAATCAGCCTGTGTGTTAAATTCGTGCCGGTACCACAGTTGTATCTGTGCTGGAAACATCAGCGTCTACAATGTGCAATCACCAAGTTCTGATCTTCTCAAAAGATGAACAGTTCAAGCAAATTAATTCTCACACAAAATGCAGGGTCATTTCCAGTTGAAAAGTTTCTGAAACGTCTCCGAGTACACCAGACTGTTAGATGAGTACACATGTGCTTCTCATTTGAACAAGGCCACCCGTGTGCTACACGTAGATGTGTTTCTTGAAAGATGAGATGGTTTACAAGCTGGTGCGTTTCCCAGTACCAAGGGTAGGCTATGACCTGGCTGTTTCTACAGATTGATCAGGGTTGAAAACAAACTCACATGTTTAGCAAAAAGCAAACATGCAGACAAAGTCAAAAAAAAAATAAGAAATCCGAAAACAAACAAATGGACAAAATGAAGCAAAAAAAAAAGAAAAAGAAAATAACAAATTCTTGCCATCAACATATGTTTGTCATTGTGCAAAGATCAAGCAGACATTAAGCTTGTTACAGGCTTCTGAAAAGGCGATTCAGGTACCTTTTATTTTGGTGAGAATCACTAGTTTAATATCATGAAAAATGTCTCGGAAACGGCATGGGAAAAACTATTGAAAAGTCATGGAACTGGAACTTGACAACCTGTATGGACCCTGAGTACAAAATATCACCCAACAGCCCCCCCTTCCCCCCCTCACTCCTCCCCCCCCCCCCCACCCCCCCCACCCCCCACCCCCCCCACCATGTTGATGTGTGGCTGTGTTGGCAGGGGACGAGGCCAGCCTGAACGAGGTGCAGAAGACTGTGGGAGGCCTGAAGCGCTCGGACAACCTGACCGACCTCCTGCCCTACACCACCTACGTCGTCACCATCCGCACCTTCTCCCGCAAAGGGTCCAGCATCCGTTACACCGTGGAGGGACGCACGCTGGAAGGGGGTGAGGATTTTTTTTTTGTTTTAGTTCGTTTTTTTTGTGATTTTTAATTGGTGGAAACTTGTCGGACTTCAGTTGCAGTGTGTAAGATGGCTGACAAAGGGGAAAAAGTCGTTTTGAGATGGTGGACAGATTCCAGATTTACAGGATGGATTCCGGATTTACAGGAGGATTTACAGGATGGATTCCAGATTTAAAGGAGTATTTACAGGATGGATTCCGGATTTACAGGATGGATTCCAGATCTACAGGAGGATTTACAGGATGGATTCCAGATTTACAGGATGGATTCCAGATCTTCAGGATGGATTCCGGATTTACAGGATGGATTCCAGATCTACAGGAGGATTTACAGGATGGATTCCAGATTTACAGGATGGATTCCAGATTTACAGGACAGATTCTAGACTTACAGGATGACTGGTGAATGACCTGGTGGCCAGAGGTTCTAGACTTACAGGATGACTGGGGTGAATGACCTGGTGGCCAGAGGTTCTAGACTTACAGGATGAGTGTGGTGAATGACCTGGCGGCCAGAGGTTCTAGACTTACAGGATGAATGTGGTGAATGACCTGAGGCCAGAGGTTCTAGACTTACAGGATGAGTGTGGTGAATGACCTGGTGGCCAGAGGTTCTAGACTTACAGGATGAATGTGATGAATGACCTGGTGGCCAGAGGTTCTAGACTTACAGGATGAATGTGATGAATGACCTGGTGGCCAGAGGTTCTAGACTTACAGGATGAGTGTGGTGAATGACCTGGTGGCCAGAGGTTCTAGACTTTTGGGATGAATGTGGTGAATGACCTGGCGGCCAGAGGTTCTAGACTTTCAGGATGAATGTGGTGAATGACCTGGCGGCCAGAGGTTCTAGACTTACAGGATGTGTGTGGAGAGAATGACCTGGTGACCAGAGGTACTCATTAACATGGATATCGTGCACAGGCACACAAAAATAGAACTGCTTCTTGATGTATGTAGCAGATTTTTGTGATTTAGGAATGAAAGTTTTGTTAGATGATTTTCTCAGAGAAGTATCTTGAGTTTCAGAGTCATTTGGGAGTGGCAGAAATTGTTGGGTGGGAAAATGTTGAAGGGTTGATTGTGTGCATCAGTCGGGCAGTGGACCTGGCATTTTGCTGTAGTCGTGTTGTTCCATGAGGTGCTGTGAAGTGAAAACCATTTCAAAATGGTTGTTGCTATCCATTGTTTGGCATGTTTGGAATGCCCATTTCACACACCCCAAAAAGTTGTGGTGGAGCATGGATCTTGACGATGCCAACAGTGGTGTTCTCTGGGTGCCAGATTTTGGGGGTTCTGTGTTTTCCTTCTGGGGTTTTGATTTCACAGAGACACACAGTGGTGACATGGACCTGAATGATGTTGTGATTGTGTGTTTCTGTATCTGGGGCCTCATGGACCTAAATAATGTTGGTGATTGTGTGTGTTCTGTATCTGGGGCCCATGGTGGTGACATGGACCTAAATGATGTTGGTGATTGTGTGTTCTGTATCTGGGGCCTCATGTCTTCATTGTAGGTCTTGGGTTTTGATTTCACAGAAAAACATAGCGGTGTGACATGTGATATCACAGAAAAACATAGCAGTGTGACATGTGATATCACAGAAAAAACATAGCGGTGTGACATGTTATATCACAGAAAAACATGGTGGTGTGATATGTGATATCACAGAAAAACATGGCGGTGTGACATGTGATTTCACAGAAAACATGGCGGTGTGACATGTGATTTCACAGAAAAACATGGCGGTGTGACATGTGATATCGCAGAAAAACATAGCGATGTGACTTGTTATATCACAGAAAACCCTAGCGGTGTGACATGCGATATCACAGAAAAACACAGCAGTGTGACATGTGATATCACAGAAAAACACAGCAGTGTGACATGTGATTTCACAGAAAAAGATAGCGGTGTGACATGTGATATCACAGAAAACCATAGCAGTGTGACATGTGATATCACAGAAAAACATAGCAGTGTGACATGTGATTTCACAGAAAAACATAGCGGTGTGACATGTGATTTCACAGAAAAACATAGCGGTGTGACATGTGATATCACAGAAAAAACATAGCAGTGTGACATGTGATATCGCAGAAAAACATAGTGTTGTGACATGGACCATAATGATGTCAGTGATCGTATGTTCTGTATGTGAGGCTCTATGGGTATTGTGTTTTCGCTCTTGGTTCTGAAAACGTAGTGGTGTGACTTGAATCTAAATGATGTCAGTGATTTTATGTTCTGTATCTGAGGCCTTGGGGTTCTGTATTTCTGTCTTCGGATTGATTTCATGGAAAAAAACATTGGTGTGACCTTGAACTGAATGATGTCAGTCACTGTAGGTACTGTACCTGAGGCCTCTGTGTTTCAGTCTTGAATTTTGACCTTGGGATAGTTCTATTTTTGCCAGAGATAAATCTTAGAAAGTGTAAGTACTATATCCACCAAACATGAACAAACAAGACAAAACGTGACGCGTTTCGATCTCACAGGTCTTCTTCAGGCAAGAGAAACAAGATGGACATTCAACGCCCATCTTGCGCCGAATTTGACGAAGACAAGTGATTGCTCGTTCTTTATTTTCATTGTACCGAGTGTTGTGTATCTTGCGTGAAGAAGACGTAAGAGGTTGAAAACATTGTGTTTTTGTCTTGTGATTC
>JADBJO010019814.1:0-27500 GCA_016801955.1 Conus betulinus | reverse complement strand
AGGTAATAATGCACTCAGAAGGTCAGACAACAAATGAAGAAGAAGGTCAGGTGATAATGCACTCAGAAGGTCAGACAATAAATCAACTTGACAGTCAGGTAATAATGCACTCAGAAGGTCAGACAATAAATCAACTAGACAGTTAGGTAATAATGCACTCAGAAAGTCAGAGAGTAAATCAACTAGAAAGCCGTGTTATAAGGCACTCAAAGATTCAGACAACAAATGAAGTAGAAGGTCAGGTAATATTCACTCAAGAGGGTCAGTCAACATATCAATTAGAAAGTGGGTAATAAGGCACTCGAAGGGTCAGACAGCAAATCAATAAGAAAGTCAGGTAATAAAGCACTCCAGAAGGTCAGACAACAAATTCACAAGAGAGTCAGGTTTTAACACACTCACAGAAGGTCAGACAACCAATTTGAAAGGTCTGAGTGTAACAATAATAAACCCAGACGCACACACAACAGATTAGGAAGGAGATAAGGCAACTAACAGACTCTGTGGACCACGCAGCTCTTGACTACTTCGTAAAACATGATTATAAAGCACTTACAACAACAAAATGGGCATTGCTGTGAGAGGTGAGCTTATTTATTTGGGGGGGGGGGGGGGGGGGGGGGGAGGTAAACCTCTGAACTACACAATGACATCCATGCCAACTAACACACTCTGTTGATCGCATAGCTCTTGACTACTTCGTAAAACATGATTACAAAGCACTTACAACAACAGAATTATTAATATGAATACTTACACAGCGCCTATTCTCGACTAGAGACCAAGGTCTAAGCGCTTTCTAATCCACATTCGTTTACACAACGGGCTGCCTACCTGGTTAGTGCCGACTGAAGAGCTGCCAGCTGGTGCTTCATTCAGTCGTTTCCTGTGTCATCCAGTCAATATCGTTCACTATCTTTCACTCAGTTCCTTACTTCCTTCGTTCTTTCCATTCTCACGCAGGGAGCATGCTATGTGTCACGTGTCATCCATACAAACGGCCAAACGGGCCTTCTCTTCCGAAAGTTGGTGATGGGATTTTACGTGTGTGTGTGCAAGATGTTATGCGTACGTTCTCACACGGAATCTCGGTTTCTAGTCTCATTCGAAGGACTGGGACATTGTACAGGACTGCTCTAAAGGCAGGTGAAGACAGTGCTTCTCTGGGTCCTCCCCAGCACCTTCGGGCGTTTCTTGTTCTTTTTTCTTCTCATTCGAAGGACAGGGACATTGTTGTGAGGAGGTGAGGTGGCGAGGCAAAGCTCTGAACTGTCAGATACTGGCATGGCTGCTGTGCATGCTGTGTTGCATTGAACAGTGGTCTATTGCACCGTGTCGCGTGGGGTTTTCTATCATGGAGCACAATCACCGCCAACATCTATCAAGTAAAAATTCCTTGAAAAAAAACTTACCTGTAAACTTGAAGTGCACGACCATGTCCACCATCTGAGGCCCTTTGGTCAGCGAGTAGCTTCACATAGCCACTGGCCTGGAAGTTGGGCTGACCACATGCCACGTTCAGGATGTGACTAGGGCCATGCCATGTGTCGGACCTGTCCGTGGAGGGGAGGGGGATTCACACACATTTATTGACCGGACTTGTGGAAGGAAGCCATCTTAAGTCTAATTGCTGTTGAAGTGCCGTTGAGCTCGACACAGTTTTCTGTTCGCTCAACCTTTTTTTAACTGTATTATGACATTAGTGACGCGAGTTTGGATGTGAACATTGTAATTTGAATTTTGACGTTCCTCTGATGGGTTGGGTGTGATTTGATTTGATTTGATTTTTTTTTTTTTTGAACAGCAGAATGGCTTTGAGGTTTGCATTGCTTGTCTGCTTGCTCAGTGTTTTTTTCTTCTCCATGTATATTTATTTTTAACTGTGTGTGCGTCATTCGCAGAATTCTTGAATTACAGGCAATGTAACTAACTGTAAGATGGAACAGTTGTAGTTATAGCCAATTAATGTGGATTAAATTGTTGTTAACGTTTCAGCTAATGAGTGTTGGTCTTTGTCATTTACATATTTAATTTTTGGGGTTTTTTTTCAGGATCTACTTATCTACTATATTAATCTTCATAACTGATAACACAGTTTATGAGGATTTTTCATACATAATCAGCCATTGTCAACATCAATCTCTCTCTCTCTCTCTCACGGAAAATGAAATTGGAGGTTTAATTGTAGCGGCAGCAATAGAAAAACAGCAGTAACAACAGCAACATGAGAACGACTGCTTCCACCGCTTATAGTAATGTGAGCAGCAGCAGTAGTAATGGCAGCAGCCACTGCAGCAGAAGTAACAGGATTAGCGGCATCAGAAACAGCAGAAACAGTACTAGCTGAATTATTATTACTATTATCAAGAATAATAAACAGACATAATCAAATGAATGTGCAGGCCTTAATAGATACATCGCATTACACAGCAAATATAACCAGAACAAACAAACGACAATAAACAAACCCCATAGTGCTTCCAAATGTTCACGCCACATCTAACTCTACCACTATCCAACCCAGTCATCCATCCATTCACTCCCTCTCTCCACACCATCTCTTACTTCTGAATACTAAAAGATCGAGCCTACAACTAAAAGCCAGCAGCCAAACGTACGTCACACCGCCTAACATCACTAGGTCATATAAAGGAAAAAACGGAAAGTTCTCAAGTTAGATTTGGCAGAAGGGCAGAGAAGCAGAGTAACTCGGCTTTGATGTCAAGCTGATGACAAACGAAATGGAATTGATAGGTCAAGGAGTGTTGACCAAAAGTTTTAGTTCTGGTACATGGAATTACAACCAAACAAAGACACAAATAGCCGCCACAGCAGCTGTAGTAGTAGTAGTAGTTGTTGTAGTTGTAGTAGTTGTTGTTGTCGTTGTGTTGGTGGTGGTGGTGGTGGTGGATCTTTTTTTCCACAGATTTGGTGACCTAACTAGGTTTAGGTAGCGGTTCAACAGTGACAGGCTACTTAGTTTGTGATTGGTGTCCTATATTGTGATCGGCTACTGAACCCCAGGGGTGAAGGGCTTCCTATATTGTGAACAGCCACTTCATGTGGATGTGCTACTTACTACTGGACACTACCACCGCTACCTATAATGTGATATGTTACCCAGGTTGGAAAATCTACTTAAGCGTTGAGGTGAAAGGCTTCCTAATGTGTGAACGGCTACTTCAAGGGTGAGAGTTTGAGTTAAGATAAGAATACAACCACAGCTATCCCAGTTAAAACATTCTAAATGTTAAGATGAGTTTTATGCTTTGGTCATTTTTCTTTCAGTCTTTGGTCATACATAAACATTTATTCTGTGGCTCTTTGAATATTTGTCTGTCTCTGTTAGGATCTGTCTATCACTATCAGTGTGTTTTGTGCATGGTATAAACTGATTGAGAGAGAGAGAGAGAGAGAATCGTGAAGATCATGATGATGCAATTCATAAGAAAATATACACACACCACACTCCCCTGAACACACACACACACAGAGTGGTCGCATGTGGTACTTTCACAGTCCGGTCTTGTGTTTCAGAGACTCCATTCTGACTGTGTGGCTAAAAGGGTACCACCATTAACTGGGAGAGGGTGACTGAGGGTGGTGCTAACACTGTGTGCTGAGCTTCAAGGAAACAAGGTATCAGCGTCAGCTATTTGGTCCTTTGGGGCTCATAGCAGAAATCCTCCATTATCTTAATGCACCTAAAAGTTGATAAAACCGGGCATTTCAACATTAGGTTTCAGGTGTTAAAACTTCTCCACTGCTGAGCCGCTTTTCTGTCTTATGCTATTCATACCATCTACAAACACACGTAAACTCATGCACACACACTCATGTATGCATGCACACACACACACACACACACACACACACACACACACACACACACTCTCTCTCTCTCTCTCTCTCACACACACACAGAAGAATAGATTCACCACATTCTTTTTTTTTCAAAGAATCCATTCACATTATCAGCCCCTGCCTTCTTTTTCACTCTGCATAATTTTCAAAGTAAACAAAAACTTTTCTAATCAAGACTCTTTTCTTTATCATTTATATATGCACACACACATCTATATAGGCAAACCATTTTGATTGCATAATGGGAGGTGATTATGAATAGTTAGACAATTCTGAAAGTTATGCAACCCAACTAAAAACGACCAAAGCATGTGCTTTGGTCTTGTTCAGTAAACAACTGTTGTAAACACAAAAAATATTGACATAAAAATCTGGAACAAAACAGCCGGCCTGTGGTGAAGTGGTTATCATCGAGGACTGGCGGCTGGGATGTCAGGTTCGAATCCTCGAAAATGCCAGGATTTTTCCACCCGACTGGCTCCTACCCAGAGTTGAGTTTGCTACTGGCTCAGTTGGGAAGACTGGGACCAAACAGTCGAGTCTCATCCATTCATGGGAGCCATCGCTGGACGGACGTGGTGGTGCTCTCGGAGGAGGACCTCACTCACGCTGGCTCTGTGACAAAGCCATTATTGTCAACAGTAAGGGGCTTAGTAGGTGGTGTCCGGAGTATGTTGGATCAGAAAATGTGCCATGGAATTCCACCGAAGTGACTCAGCAGCAGTGCAGGGTCTCCTCTGGTGGGTTGCCTTATGGCGACTTGATACTGACTGAAAGTCATTTTGCCCACATCCAAACTCACAATGGAACCAAAGTCAACCCAAGCATCTTTCAAAAAGTCACCTATTTCTCCAACAGAAGCTCGGTCTCCAGAAAGAACACTTGGTCCATTTTGGGATCAAATAATGGTCGTATATCTGTGATGAATGTGTTCAAAAGTTCAAATTCATCATCAGAGCAAAAAAAATACCTGCTGCTCCAGAAACGTGGAAAGTTTTTTCTTCTGCCACAAGCAGCACGTATCCATCCCCTTCCTTCTGTGCTTTTCCAATATCCGAGCATTTCAAGTCAGCAAACACACCTGTCCTGTCTTCTTCCTGTTTTGAACAGCCAACTGGAGGAGAAGATGTCTGCCAATTCTGTGAGCTTTTTTTTTGCTCCTCAACTTCTTGTGATTTACTGACACCAGATTCAACAAAGATTTGGCAATTTTCATCTTTAAGTACTGGTTTATGTGATCAAAATTGATCACCTCATTCCTGTCTTGTAATTTTCGGCGTTGGAGCTCTTCCAAAGCAAATTTTGTCACAGTATGGAGTGACCCCTTCAGACATGTACGAACAGAAGCAAGAGAAGCAGCATCAATGAGAGGAGGCTGCTTTGCATCCAAAAAGTCCAAGAAATGGGTGAAAGCATTCAAATAGTTTTTCACTGTGCCCCAGGACTTGTCTACTTTTAGCTGCTCAACTACTGAAAGCTGACCATCTTTTACTGGTCTTCCATTGTTGACAGGCGATGAAGAGCTGATGAGTGAAATTCTCCCGTTCCCAGGCATTTTTCCAAAACCACTTGAACCATGTATGCAACCTTTTTGTTTCGTTTCTTTTTTCCTTTTGCTTATGAGTATCCATAAAGTCAGGCACAAAGTTCCCACCTTCTATCGATTCAAACCAAATCAGAAATTCATTTGACAAAGATGCTGCTGTATACTTATTCTGGCCCAAAGTATGTTTTGAAGAAGCACTGGAGCTTTTGATATTTTTTAGCCACAATTTTATCAGTGTGTTTATCATACCCATGCACTTTTGAAGCTAGATGTTTGTCAACTCTTGTCCCTTTCCAAATACAGCCATCCACACTGCACTGAAGCACAGGATATGAGCGCTTTGGTGTTCCCTTGTTTCTCTTGATCAGATCGCGAACTTCATATTCAGGAATGTCTTTATGGATTTGCCTGAGATGTCTAGCCAAGTTACAACCAATCCTGAACAGTTTTCAATGCAGCACTTTACTCTTTTCCGATGTCTCTTGGATCCCTGCCTTTGGCACCTATTTCTTGGAGCTGGTGTCCTGTAGACATGAGGGTTTCTGGGTCTTTTCAAGTGATGCCCATTCTTCAGCCAAGTTATCATGGCTCGACTCTGAAAGCAGAAATGAGATATTTCTGAACAATGGGGGCTTTTTTCTATAAAAGATAAAAAAATATAAATTTTGCCACTAACTATTATCATCATGACTGTTTAATGTCCAGCTGACTGCATAGAGCCCACTACCGCTGCCTATTGAAAAAAAAAAAAATGCTTCATTGAATGTGTACTTTTCACCTATCCCAGAGATGAATCATAATTTACAGGACCATAAAACTGAGGGCCTGCCATGGCAACATGTAAGGAATATCCTCCCATTTCTGAAACCAGGTTAAAAACATAGTCTAAAAGGATTCTAAATATATGTAAGAAACAGAAACACCACTGAAGTACTCAGCAGGCAGCAGTGCAGTGCCTCCTCTGGTGGGCTGCCTCTTAATGACTAGCACTGACGGTACAGAAGGTGATAAGATATCATACATTACACCACTACTAACATGATCAAACCACACACACACACACACACACACACTCACACACACACACACACACACACACACACATACACACACATTTTGATAGAATGCCACTAATACCTTAAAATGACTTAGCAAATTTTTCCTTGGATATCCCTAGACAAACTTGCATGGAGGGAGGAAATAGGGAAAAACTTGTCTTTCTATAATACTTAGTCTTAAACAACCTATGGACAAGTCACATGCCATGGCTTATTCCATACTTCTGAAGACTGAAATTAAAATGTTGGCCATTAAATAAAAAAAAATCATCACTTTTAAAATCTGGGACACATTTCTTGTAGTTAAGCTACACTACTACAAATATTTGGACTCTTAGGTCTGAAAAATGCAAGTGGACTGCAAACTAAGTGAAATGTTGAACTAATAAAAGAAAACCTATTCTCACAATCAATCAACCTACCAACTACTTCATTGATCATGTGGACATTTATTTGTGTTATCAAAATCTGTGAAAAAAATGGTTTTGCCCAAGAGGGAAGTGGCACACATGCAGTGACACAGCCAATTATGACCTCAACTACTTTATTGTCCAGGACATAGCAACTGATTCACCCACCTACTCTTTATTTTCAGCCAATCATTTGCCAACTGTATTGAAAGATTGAAGTGTGAACTTCATCTGAAGCCTCCATGTGCTATTCTTTGACAATTTGTAATGAAACCAGACTATGTTCCACAGCCTCTAAGAGATGACAAGATTCAATGTAATCAGTCAACTGCCAAAAATAAATTTAAGAAACACCTGGATTACATCACATATTCACCTCGTTCATCTGTTGAAGAAGTAGATCCACATGGTTCTGTGGGACAGGAAACTGGTGTTCCAAGGGCAGATGACAAGTGCTGCGGCTGGTCTTCATCAGGTTTCTGTTGCCTGCTGCCTTGGCCACACCTTCCTGTAACAAGGAGTAACAATGCTGACCTCTGCTTTCATTCTGATCATCTTTTAATTTGTATGTACACTTATACCTGAACAAGTGATTCGTGCTATGACTGGAGCAGCAACGCTGTGCATTCTGCTTAAAACCAACAGCATATGTGTAGTACAAAACATTCTGCAGTTAAAAAATGTGATGAAAGCCATCAGTATGTGGAAGTCATCATTAACAATAATCCACTTGCACAGTCATCGAAAGCGTTTTGCCACACATATTGAGTAAATGACCACCACCAATAAATAATGCAGCTGAGAACCAAATCTCAAACATTGGTCAAATGAAATTCTTGCCGACAAAATGGGTTTGTGATGCAAGTTTCTTGGTGACCAAAGCTCCACCATCACATTAGGTATAGATCAAAGTACTGCTTTAGGAAAATGAAGTATTTTTTTGCGTTACTAGTACCTACATTCACACAACAGTTTGAAAACAATGGCTATGGAAGTGGAAGGGAATGAAGAGGCAGACTGACTCTCCAAGCGGGCAGCCAACAACACCAAACTGCCCATGCTGTATCTACAGAGAGGGTAAGACAATCAGTCACAGCCAGTTCAGGACTGCATGGAGAGAAAGTCAACAGGTGGAGGTATAGAAATTCACCATCTTGAGCATGCCCAATAAGTTGCCACATTCAGACTAAGAACTGCACACTGCCAGTTGCTCTCCCGCATATATCACCTGAATATATCGCACACAGATAAGTGCCCATGCGGTACAGGCCCACAGAACCCAGCCCACACATTCAGTCCTGTCCCACCTTCGACAGCCCAAGACGTGGGTTTTGGCCCAGTGCAGTGGAACTCCAAGAAAAGCTGTGGGGAATGGTAGACTCACTCCAACAGACTGCTGACTTTGCCCGAGGTACCCGACTTTGTATCTGACCAGCGTGACCAGGGAACGCAGAAAAAGAAGAAGAACAAGGGGCACTTTTCTGGGCCTAGTAAGAACTACCAGGCGGCCGTCTTCAATCTACATTAATTTTTCCAGGGCAGTGGAACCCCCCTTCCCCCCTTTTGATTTTCAACTGCTGTGGATTCTTTACGGTACACAGGGGGCCAGGAAGGCAGTTCGGGTTGACTCAGTTATAGTCTAAGGGGTGTGCAGGCGAAGACAGGCAGATGGTGATATGCGCAGGGACCAAGGGACAGCAGCCAGTCAAGAAGACACAGACGTTGTGGAGTTTTCTCCTTTTATTGAACTTCATAGCAAAGAGCTCAAACCAGGCACACTGCCCTGGGAACTCTTCTCTCTCTCTCTCTCTGTTAGCACTCAGCGCACTGAGCACTCTCACGCGCCGATCGCTCACTCGCGGACCACACTCTGGACGACACTCTCCTCCGGGGAACACTCATGGGGAACACTCATGGGAACACTCACTGCACTCACGCCGCGCGCCTCACTTATATACAGCTTGACTGGACCGCAAAGCCAGCAACGCAGCGCCGCAGGCAAAATGAGCTCGCGAGACAGCAAATGATAAAATTTGTGCTATCTGTCGCAGCTTCTACGTTGTCTAGCTCGCCGTACAGTCAAGGTGTCCAAACATATTAGGTATCGATGAAAACCTCAGAACCCAAGGAATAAAAAACGCAATAAATCATATTTGACAATTTTGTGGCTGTGTAAAGTTATTGGCAATTAAAGTCCGAGAATGAAGCCACTTTTAACGAGTTTACATCATGTTTTCCTTTATTTCGATGAAAAAAACTTAACAGCATGAAATAATTTTGTGATGACTGAAAAGCTGGCACTTCGCTTTTTATATACATACAAATTTCATTATCCAAGATGCCGTCTAAGTGGAGAACTTTGTGTTTAAAATTTGATGGAAAACACAACTTGCCTTATCGTCACATGGCCATCGCCATGTGCTTTTAACACGACTTTCGATAAAATGTTATTCCGTTGGAATGGTCAATCGGATGATAATTTTTATATATTTTCGGTTGCTTCTATCATAGAAACGAAGTTACTAAAAAGATTTCGATAGGAAAGTCCGAATTTCATAAAACAACAATTTAGATCAGAACGCCGACAATGAACAAAGAAGGTGACTCGCTCAAGAGACCGGCACCGTCAGTCATTTCGTATAGTCGCATGCTTGTACAGAAAAGATCATAGCCATGCGATATACGAAATGAGAGCTTATGACTTTACTTCAATGCGCATTCATGGATTCTTTGGATTCTCTCATACTTTTTGTGAAATCAAGAATTATTTACGGTTTGTCGTCGAACAATTCAAAATGGCGCCAATATTAATTTGGTCGAAATACCAGTTTTAGGGAAAATATGGGCTTCTCGGTCCAATACGATTGTGGTGAATAGAATACATAAATTTTTGTGACCTCGGCGATGTATACACAAACTATGTAGGTTCTGAGGTATTCATGATTTAAGGAATGTACACAACAAAAAAATGAGATTCAACCAGGGGAGGTAAGGGGAAGATAACTCATGAACAAAATATCTCATCTACGATGGGTGACCAAGAAACATGTACCGTTAGCACCCGGCTACATCCCCCCCTACTCTGTTACAACCAGCGTCCTCGCTGACACAAAAATGACATAAAATGACAGAGTTATCAAGCAGGGGTATAACAAATGAATCATGGGAAAAAAATGGAGCTTTAGCCATCAAGTCCCTAGAGGTATGGCTACTCCCAAAACACTTACATCAATGTATCAAAACATCAGAGCATCAAAACATCTTGTCTCTCTCATTATTTGCATTCATATTATTCCAACTACCAGGGACTTACTCTTTAAATCAAAGCTTCTGGAAATCAGCAGATTCGCATCAACGGAATTGAGCATATTGACTAGAATGGACATGTATTTTAAACAAAAATTCCAAAAAGTCAAATACAAAATGACTGCAACTACAAGGGGTTCCTTTCATGAACAAAACCCGGATGGGCACATAAGTGACTAAAATGGACTTGCTATTTATAACAAAATTCCAAGGTCAGACATCAGATATCATTAGGAAGAATGCGTTAAAAACCGAGAGCACTGGGTAGGTACCAAGTGACAATAGTGGACTTATTATTTAAAAAAACTCCAAAATGTCGGATACCAAAATGACTTGAAAGAATTTGTTATTTAAACAGAATTCAAAGAGTCAGATGCCCAAAATGGCTGGGACGATAAATTCATGAAGATCCAAAACACTGGGTGAGTACCGGGTGACAATAGTGGACTTGTTATTTAAACAAAATTCCAAGAGGTCAGGTACTAAAATGACTATCAAGGATGTTATTTTAAACACTCCAAGAAGGTCAGATACAAGATATACTTGCAAAGATTCATCAAGATCCAAAACACTGGGTGCCAAGTGACAATTATGGACTTGTTATTTTAAACAAAAAAATCCATAAAATCAGACATAAAATGAGAAAAGGAAAAAAAGGATTTGTTATCAAAACCCTTTTTGAGTCAAATCCCCAGGAGTTTAGAATTTGGACAGGTTTTTAGCACTTTGGGGCAGAATCTTAGCTAAAGTCACTCAGCTTAGTACTCTTTCACTACTTCTGTTGGCAAAAAAAAAAACAGGGGCATACATCATTATCCAACATGAAAACAATCAACACAGACTAGCTTGTGCAAAAAAATGCAATGAACAAATGAACCGTTGGCAAACAGTCCGCAACGCTTCTTCTCAAAAGAGGAGGTATTTAACCATAAATCAAACCCTGGTATATATTTACTGTCTCTTGTAACATCCAACTGAGTCAGTTAAATGAAAGAGTTCCTCATCCAGGCAGTCGACTAACATACCTCTTTACTGGTTTTACTGCCACACAAGTAGTTCGCCGTGGAGCTGGCTTGGGCGGTTCGACACTATGTACCAGAGGCGGAACACAGGTGGCCACAGGGTGGCCTGCAGTTCTTGGCTTAGGCTGCGGGAATGTCTTCTGCTCAGTCGAGTCTGATGGCGGTTCAGCTTCTTTCGCCGTCTCCTCCAGTCAGCTGATACTGACGACGGCAGGGTGTCAGTTCTGCTGTCAGGTACTGCAGTTGCCTGACAGGGCCAGACCCGTTGCCTGGAGGTCACAGCAGCCTGTGGTGGTCTGGGTGCCACTGGGCCATGCTGTATGTCAGCATTCTGGATGTTGACAGTGGCGGAGGACTGGGGTTTGTCCCCAGTTTTCACAGGTGCCGACTTCCGTCGCCTACGCCTGGGCCGTCGTCCTGAGCGCTGTGTTCCTGCCACACAGCTGCGGATCTGCAGTGGTGGCTGTGCAGGTGGTGGCTGCTGCAGTTCTCCCTCAAGCTGGCGACTGTAGCCGTGAGTGCCTCTAGCTTCATTTGAAGCGAGGCAACAGCAGCAGTGCCAACCCGTGTGGAGGATGTCGCCGTCCGCACTGCAGTCCTGCATCCACCTTTGCGCCTCCTTCCTAGCCTCTTCAAAGGTGGTGGGCAGGATGGTTCCGGACAAATGCCGGACATCCTTGCGCAGTGCAGCTGGTTGCAAGCCACGTGTGAAGGTGTCCCGGAGTATGGTGGCAGGCAACATCCCATCCCCAGCCTGGTTGACCTTCCGCCAGAGGTACTGGAGATGGGAGCCATACTCCAAGATGGTCTCGTCCTGGCCCTGCTGCCTGTTGAAGAACGCTGTGGCCAGGGTGACCACATCACACTGCTCTCCCCAGTTTTCCTCCAAGATGGCCAAGATCTTGGCTGGGGAGTCTACCTCTCTCACTGGTAGCCTGATCACCTCCTGGCGAGCCCGGCCATCTAGGGCAGCAATCAGCCAGAGGGCAGCTGTCCTGTCATCCAGGGGCTGCAGGTGTAGGGCAAGCCTGGCCTCCCGGATGAAGTTGTCCACCTCCCTGCTGCTCTCGTTACCCCATGAATTTGGGGAGCTGATGCAGGGGGTGCAGAGGTAGGGGCAGTTGGCTGGCCATGGTGTCTGGTCTTCTTGGGCTGCGTCTTCTTCTTGGTCCCTTCTGTCTTCAATCCTGCTCGCAGCGCCAGTTGTGATGGTGTGGAGGGGTAAGGGGTGTGCAGGCGAAGACAGGCAGATGGTGATATGCGCAGGGACCAAGGGACAGCAGCCAGTCAAGAAGACACAGACGTTGTGGAGTTTTCTCCTTTTTTTTATTGAACTTCCATAGCAAAGAGCTCTCAAACCAGGCACACTGCCCTGGGAACTCTTCTCTCTCTCTCTCTCTGTTAGCACTCAGCGCACTGAGCACTCTCACGCGTCGATCGCTCACTCGCGGACCACACTCTGGACGACACTCTCCTCCGGGGAACACTCATGGGGAACACTCACTGCTCACGCACGCGCGCGCCTCACTTATATACAGCTTGACTGGACCGCAAAGCCAGCAACGCAGCGCGCAGGCAAAATGAGCCTCGCGTGACAGCAAATGATAAAATTTGTGCTATCTGTCGCAGCTTCTACGTTGTCTAGCTCGCCGTACAGTCAAGGTGTCCAAACATATTAGGTATCGATGAAAACCTCAGAACCCAAGGAATAAAGCGCAATAAATCATATTTGACAATTTTGTGGCTGTGTGTAAGTTATTGGCAATTAAAGTCCGAGAATGAAGCCACTTTTAACGAGTTTACATCATGTTTTCCTTATTTCGATGAAAAAAACTTAACAGCATGAAATAATTTTGTAATGACTGAAAAGCTGGCACTTCGCTCTTTTTATACATACAAATTTCATTATCCAAGATGCCGTCTAAGTGGAGAACTTTGTGTTTAAAATTTGATGGAAAACACAACTTTCCTTATCGTCACATGGCCATCGCCATGTGCTTTTAACACGACTTTCGATAAAATGTTATTCCGTTGGAATAGTCAATCGGATGATAATTCTTATATATTTTCGGTTGCTTCTATCATAGAAACGAAGTTACTAAAAAGATTTCGATAGGAAAGTCCGAATTTCATAAAACAACAATTTAGATCAGAACGCCGACAATGAACAAAGAAGGTGACTCGCTCAAGAGACCGGCCGTCAGTCAGTCATTTCGTATAGTCGCATGCTTGTACAGAAAAGATCATAGCCATGCGATATACGAAATGAGAGCTTATGGACTTTACTTTCAATGCGCATTCATGGATTATTTGGATTCTCTCATACTTTTTGTGAAATCAAGAATTATTTACGGTTTGTTCGTCGAACAATTCAAAATGGCGCCAATATTAATTTGGTCGAAATACCAGTTTTAGGGAAACTATGTAGGTTCTGAGGTATTCATGATTTAAGGAATGTACACAACAAAAAAAATGAGATTCAACCAAGGGAGGTAAGGGAGAAGATAACTCATGAACAAGATAGCTCATCTACGATGGGTGACCAAGAAACATGTACCGTTAGCACCCGGCTACACTGGGAAGACTGAGACCACACAGTAGAGTCTCATCCACTTAATGGATGTGCTTCGAGAGTGTTGCTAAAATGTCCTGACCAACACTGCAGGTGTCTGTATCTCTCAGGCCTGGTTGACGCTGGGCTATATTATTTAAGTAGGCATAGAGTACAGCCATGAACTCTTTGACATCATCTGTATCTTCCTCATCCTCATCAATTAGCACAATTGAAAAATTGTCTCAGGTTCGTGGCCCTTCAAGCACTGCTCTCATAGCGACCTCAGTTTCAGTTTCCTTTTCTCAGCTGTGCCCTTGGTGAGTTCATGTCATGGTTACTGGTGTCATCAAGTTCAGTTGCTGGACTGATGTGGTAATGCCCTCGGGGGTAAGGGGTGGGGGGAGGGACCTCACTCACACTGGCTCTGAGACTAAGCACTTCTCTTTTCATCAACGTGATGCACAATTAAAAAAAAAAAGTGTAAGGGCTGCTTAGCAGTATACTGTATACCACATAAAAGAAACACCAAGCACTTAAACAAAATACACATGTAGTATGTAATCAAACACTTCATGAAATATGAACGTCAAATATGAAATTATTTTAGAATTGCTCTTAAGATCATTATCACGATAATTACTTACCTATTTTATTATCACTGGCATAGGTATGGGAATAGGCATGGTCTTGCCTGAAAAATAATGAAGATGTAAGAAAAAAAAGTATGCAAATGCAATGTAAAGATTGTAAGTAAACATGGCACAGAGAAGAGCTAATACTGAAATTCACAATGCATGGTAAATTGAAACTATTACTCTGAAACTGTTTTTACTGCTGCTTATCAAAATCTTGATGAATCATGACAGCCTCCTACTGGCAAGGTTTGAAGTTAAAAATATTTCAAGTCCAATTTTCATAATGGGTTTGTGTTTGGGCTCAAACCCATGCACATCTTAACCACTCTGCCACCTTCCTCCCTAATGGAATACCTTTTAGAATGAAGTGCTCATCCAACAGCATTACAAAAACTACACATTACAGTGGACCTCCTAATGCCATATCAGATCCTCTTCCTCTTGCAAGACCTATTTGTAAACCTTTTCTTCTTTACATCTCTAACTGGACATTTGAGCGTTCGAGGCTTCATTATTTTTATCTTATCTGTTTAAAGACTCTACTAATGTCCTAAAAGAGGAGTATGTTTGGAAGTGGTGAAATAACATTCCTTATCATTATTCTGGGATGCCATTTTGAGATGAGACAAAACTAATTGTCACAGACTGAATCCTGGAAAGTTTATATAATTAAAAAAAAACTCTCGTAATAATGTAAATGAAAATTATGCTAACAATTTATATGCTATGAACTTGTTATGTTGCCCAGTCTGAGCTGACATGACTGAGCTGGATGATATATTCCATGCCACCATCTGTTGAAGGAAGACAGCCTATTTATTAAGATACATGTTCATGCTGTTCGATATGCCCAATTGGAACTGTTATGGTTGAGCTAGATAGCCTTTCTCTCCCACTAAAAACGATATCAGTTTGTCACATGGATCCCTTTTTGTCATGAAAAAAAAAATTCTGTCAATGACAGGACTTAACTTTTATGATACGAAACATTAAACAAAACTGTCATCAAACAAAATACTAAATATAAAAAATCACACAATTATTTACAACCATCCTGAGCAACTTGCCTCAGTTTCTTTCGGTGCCTCTTTTCTTAGGTCTTGACCTTTCATGTTTCCTGCAAAATTAAGATGTTTAAGCAGATTGGCATTTACCATTTGGAAACACTAAAACAATGCTGGGGTACACAAGACCATGTTTAAATTATAAAAAAGAACATCTGAATATCTGCAAACTTTGTAGTTGCAATGCTTGGATTCTGCTGGCACAAGAAAATTTAGATTCTGCATCATAAAATGTGTTACAAACTGAGTTCTTGTTCAATCAGTCATGTGGCTTATTCACTGCTTCAAACTTTAAGTCATCTGGAGAAGGACAGCATAGCTCTGGAAGAAACTGTACTCTCTCGCAATACATATCCTCCCTCTCCTATACAAACTTCTGCCAAGCATTGGGACTATGAACATTTTTTGTACATTAAATGACACAGGACCAGTTTATAAAAAATAATAATAGTTTATTTGCTCCTACAACATTTGGACAATGCCGACTGAACAATTCAACTTCTGAAAGGCTAGTCAGGATAAAAATTATGTAGACTGACAAATGCATACATTAGCATATAGTGGTTAAGAAGGTTCAGATTCATGAATCTGAATGACCGACAGAAATACAGAACAGTAGTACAGATAAAAACTCAAGAGCAATACCACCGATGTATGAAAAAGTTTTCACGTAGGAAACGTTGAATACATAAAAAATGAAGTAAGTTATTACAAACAACAAAATCATGGTTCATTACAACTTCACCACAAAAAAGATAAATGTGCTGTACTTACCCTTCTTCAAACAGGTCACTGTCACCTTCCCAAAATGAGGAACTGCTGTTTTTTTTGCTTTGTCTGAAAAACAACAAGGATTTTTTTTTTTTATTTACTAAATGTCTCAAAATAATTAGCAGGATCAGCATTTCTAGGTTCACAAGCATTAAAGAATAAGAATGTGTGAGAGAGTGAGTGAGAGAGAGAGAGAGAGAGAGAGGGAGAGAGAGAGAGAGAGAGAGAGAGAGAGAGAGAGAGAGAGTGTATGTGTGTGTGTGTGAAAAAAGTTTGTATGGGACATAAGGGATTTGTGGCGGAGTGCGAATATTCGGTATTTTTCGGTAAGACAAAATTCTTGACGCAGTCAGGCATGCGTACAAGCATTTCCTTTTTCATGTAACACTCTAGCAGTGAAGAAGCACTTTCTGCTCTGAAAAAAAAAATATTACGCTGCCTGACGTGCGTCAAGAATTTTGTGTTACCGAAAAATATTGGAATAATCACACTCCACCACAAATTCCCTTATACCCCATAAGAACTTACACACACACACACACACACACACACACACATGAAAAATGTAGATATTAAAATGTAGCTCATGTGGCACTATCAGATTTTAAAACTTGCTTAAAATAACAGTTGTTTTTTTCACTAAATGGCCTGATCCATGTCATTATTCTAAAGCTTTAGCAATGCAGCTTGGTTGAGCACATTTTCAGATAATTACTGGCCATTACTATATCCTTCGTTTTCAAGCTGGCTATTTCAGTAACACATATTAGAACCTGGAGATCTGTGACTTGTTTAATTTGGAAGAAAACAAAATGCTACATTTCTTATTCCTATCCTAGGACACATTATCATAATCGATACAGCTAAACATCTTTCAGTCTGCATCATCCTTTCTCACACTGCACAGGTTGCAATGCTGAAAGTCAAAGACAGAGCACAATTTCAAACCTTTAACTTGCATGTTCATACAGTTAAGTGAAGTATAACATGAATCCTCCCACATACCTCTGGCTTCCAATCATCACCACTGGACACAAAGTCCTCTTCACAAAGAAGACTCTCCTTGTCACTGTCAGTTTCATCCAGATTACTGGTACAAGGTGGAAGAAGATCAGAGCTGAAATACACACAAATCCAGTGTGCCAATGTAAATTTAAGCATAATCTCTACCACCTTTCATTTCCATTCAAGCAAAAAATGAATAATGAACAAATCATCAATGAAAGGCTATCATCAATCATCAATTATCATTCACCCTTCAAATACAGATAAAAGAAACAAGAACATAAAAGGGCTAAATACACCACAAAATATAGTGTACAATATTATAATCTCATAAACTAAGACATATTTCAGGTCAGAATTAAAAGATGACAGTGCAGTTCAGCTTTTAGGAGTAAACTTGTTTGAAGTATGCAATTTTTCATCCCATTATGAAATACAATAACGTTAATAAGATTGGATTGGATTGCACTCCATTGCATATTTAGTTACAATGGAACTACTCCATGTGGCATTCTGTCTGCTCTCACACACAGGTCAGTGTGTGACCTTAGTACAGTGCCTGCTTTCCTTATTACACAGGGTTTTTTTTTATACAGAACTTTGCCAATGACAACTTCTTTGCTGCCATTAATTCTTTTCCATGCACTAAGTGTATACTGCTCCAAGGACCTTGTTTATCATCTCATCTGAATTACTAGTGCCAAGATCACCACTGAAGGTCTTGTGAAGTGGGAAAAAATCTCAGCCAGATCTGGGTTCAAACTGAAGCCATTTCATCAGTTGTAGTGTGAAGAGTGTGGTGGGGGAGGTGTCTGTTCATCAACTCACAATACACAGAATGCCACAAACAAATTTCGAATTGACCTTCAAATGCTGACAATGATATTTTCAGTTTGACAAGAGGTCAGCCAGCCACGCCATTTCCCTTTGGTAAATTTTCAATTTGCAGGAATGCTGTAACACTTGTCCTTCCAGAGTGATTTATAGATGTAGACTATTACATTCACAGTTCTGATAATTCAGTACAGACTGTTTTCATGTTAAAAAGTTTACCTTGACTTTTTTAAAAAAAAGTACTGTGCACTGTGGCCTAGTGGTTAACATCACAGATAACCGTCATGGAGGTCATGGGTTTGAATCCCACCAGTCATGTGGTTTTTTTTTTTCTGACCTAATCGGCTCCTACTCAGAGTGCGAGTCTGCTACAAACTCAGTTGGGAAAACTGGGACCACACAGTCGAGTCTCAAAAACTCTCATCCACTTGATAGAGCTTTTTTTTTTTTTTTTTTTTTTTTTTTTTTTTTTTTTTTTTTTTTTTTTTTTTTTTTTTTTTTTTTTTTTTTTTTTTTTTTTTTTTTTTTGTTTTTTTTTTTTTTTTTTTTTTTTTTTTTTTTTTTTTGGATAGATGCGTTCCTGAGAGTGTAGCTCAAATTTCACCATCAACTCTGCAGGTGTCTGTATTTTTTTCCGGGCTGGTTGGGATATAAAGGAAGCATACAAAACATTCCTGTCATATAGTCTCAGACTGAAATGGAACTCTGTAGCATCATCTATATCATCCTCTTCCTCATTAATCAGTAAAATGAAAAAAAAATTGTCTCAGGTACTGTGCCCATCCAAGCCCTCCTATCATAGTGATCTCACTTTCAGTTTCCTCTCTCAGCTGTCCCGTGGTGAGTTATATCGCAGTTACTTGTGTCCGCAAGTTCATGGAGACTGTCGCTGGACGGACATGGGTGGTGACTTCGGAGGGGGCCTCACTCACACTAGCTCCATGACTAAGCTTTTATTGTCATTAGAAGCTGGCTTAGTATGTCAGATCAGATTAGGCACCACTGCACTCCACCAAAGTGGCTAAGCAGAAGTGCAGTGCCTCCTGGTGGGGGTGCCTCTTAAGAACATTACACTGACTGCGCCCTGTGTGCTGCCCGTGCCGCGAGTTTGGCTGAACAATCAGAGAGGTGGCTATGGAAATTCATAATGAGCAGTGTGGGCCCAGTGCCACTGGGGTGGCACAAAACCTGAGACAGCATAAAATAAAACCAACAACAACTTTTTTTAGGTCAACAATGACTCCAAGACATTACCTTCTTGACATTACCAATGACTATTTCTAGAAAAAAAGATTCTCAAAGTTTATCAGAAGAAAGGCAGAGCATATATAAAAAAAAATCTACGGTAAAAGCAGCTGTAATTGTGTGGCCTATTGTACATGTGTAATGACTGGGGGAATCATCAAATGGGCCAAATCTGTATGAACAGCAGGTAATCCTGTCTTCAAACAGCTGTAAATTGTGTAATGCAGTCCATACCTTTTTCTACCAAAGGCAGTGGAAAACTTAAGAGTGAAACTTTGCTGACACTTGTTGCCTGATTAGCATTAAGCTAAAAGTGGGTAAATGTAATTGACAACTGTATGTTCTTAAAAAAATTTTTTTTTTTGAAAAAAAAAGAACTTACGCATATGATAGCAACAAATTTCTCATAAAATGTTGACTGATTTTTCATCCGCTTACCTTTTCTGTAAAAAGTTGCTCTTAGCTGATGAGGAACTGCTTGTATATTCCTTTCTCTGTTCAAAACAAGAGATCAGAAAATAGAGATGTTAAAAATGTGGATTATATGATTAGAAAACTGTGCATGAATTGCAAAAAAAAAAAAACAAATAAAACTGACATTAAAGTTTCATCAACTGTCATGCGCATATAACTATATGATTTATATAACATCTAACTTGGAAACAACTGGCTGTTATACCGTATATCACAAAAGAGTGCAAAATAGCACTGACATTATGCTCATATCTTAGCCTCAAAATGAAACATGAACAATTTCTGAAATAATATTGTATACTTTATATTCTTTATTTTTTTTTAAAGTTTTTCTTTTTCTTACCTGTGATGCAAGTTCCCTTTCAGTTGCCACCATCAAGGAAGGACTGTCAGGCACAAGGCTGGATGAAGCTTCACACACATTTGTCCCTTCTTTAACAGCTGTATCAAAGGGCACATCCTTTGCAGGAGTAGGTGGAACTGAAGAACTGAGACACAACAAAAGAATTATTAAAAAAAAAATGACCTTTAAAAGTAACATGTAATACCAGTTCTTATTACAAATCTAACACATGTGTCTGTGATGACAAAATAGACTGCACTCTTGGAGTGTTTGCTTGTGTGCTCACCTTTGACTAAATAACTGTTAAATATGATTACCAGCATCCAATCGCTTTACATGGGTGCTTAAAAACATAAAAAAATCAAACTTGAAAAAAAAAAAACCCCAACCTTTTTCTCAATACTAAATGCTTGAGATGCCGTGGATGAGGCACTAGACTTATGACTGCATGATCACAAGAAGTGCAGCCCTTCTGCTTCAGCATGACCTCTGGTTTTCCAGAGAAAAGTAGATCATTCAAGATCATATCCTAGTTCTTCCTCAAGTTGTGTTCAATAACAGCTGCCTCAATTAATAGATAAAAAGTGCCTGACAAAGTTTATGAGTTGTATTTATATCATTGTAGTAAAGATTGTAGAAGAAAGGTGGCAGAGGTGGTTAAGATGTTCGCCTGCCAATACAACGTGTGAGAAGTGCGTGGGTTCGAGCCCTGCCTTTTTCGCCCTTTCTTTCCCAGTTTGAATGACAAATCGAACTGAACGTCAAGTCCATCGGATGGGGACTATAAGCGAGTCAGACCCGTGTGCCTTCCTGGCCCCCTGCACATGTTAAAGAACACACGACAGTTGAAAATCGAAAAAAGCAGGGGGGTTCCCGCGCTGCCCTGGTAAAATTGATGTAGATTGATGATAGCCCGCCTGGTATTTATTACCAAGCCACAAAAATTGTCACTTACTGTTATCGTGTGTGCCATCGTGTACCGGTGAAATGGAGGACACGTATAAACATCGCATGCATCCTATGTGAGAAACTGGAGGAATAAATGAGATAAATGAAAATGAGTGACTCATATTTGAATGGTACGGGAAACGACTGAATGAGCGCCAGTAGGCTGCTCTTCGCCGGCTCTACCCAGGTAGGCATCCCATTGAGAGTGAGGTAGTGTGTTTATTGCAAACACACACAGACACAAGCAGACACACACACACACACACACACACACACACACACACACACACACACACACACACACACACACAGGTGCAACACTTGACACTTGAAGAAATGAGAAGTAACTAACATTCCAATCTATAACAATGTTTCTCAATCTTGTTATCCCTATTCCACTATGATGACTGACATCTTTGAGTCTTTCAGTACGTGGATCAATGGCCAGACAGCACAAACAATAGAAATTTATATATGTATAGTATTTAAACACACACACACACGCACACACACACACACACACACACACACACACACACCACACATCTGTAAAGAAACCCATGATGTTTAAGTGAAATCGGAAATTAGAATTCAGTCTAATTCATAATTCCACTAGTAACATTAGAATTCTTATTTTCCCAAAGGCAAACTGAAATTCTAATTTTCCCTACATAAATCCTTACTGAGATGTTTCCATCTCCTCTAGCTAAAAAAGGCTGAAATCTAAGGTTCAATGGAGAACACTAAGAATTTATTGCACAAAAGAAATTAAAAGAGCCCAACATACACACACACACACACACACACACACACACACACACACACACACACACACACAATAATGCACTTAAGTACAGCAAACTGAAGTGCAAAATTAACCATGTAATTGTATCAAAGGTTTGGTACAGAAGAAAATTCATAAGTGCAAAATAAATCATGTGATTTATTAAAGATTTTGTAAAGGAAAAAAAAATACAGATGATCTTTTAATCATAGCAATTCACATCAGGGTTTATTTTTGGACTGCGCCCGCGCCATTGGCACATCAAGGCTGAAAATGACCCAATACTTTTCCGTCTTCAAGCCAAAGGGCGCTTCGCTTTTGCATTCAACTGCGCCAGCCTTCATGGTGTGTTAGAAAGATGGGCCTTCAGTGTGCAAAACTCTGACACTTACACCTCTAAGAATCAGACTCTCCTTGGACAGATGTGAACAGCTCATGAGAGTGAAAATTGAAGAGGGTAGCCTGTGTGACTTTGACTTCAATGCTGCCGTACAAAAGTGGAGTGATACCAGCAGTAGAAGACTCAAGATCAACAACTGAAGAAGGGGAACAGCAGTGGGATACTGTACCGGAGGCTGGATTTCAGTTTTCTTTCTAAGTGAATTTGTCTACGCATGCACACACGCACGCACGCGTGCACACACACCATACATTCTCACACACACTCAGTGACTCACGAATCATCAACATGGATAAAACATTTCCTGATCCGAAGTCAAAAGACACATGTTCATCTCCTGCTCAATACTGTGGCTTCAGCTCGATTTGAACTCTTGGCCTTACCAACCCTAACTACTCCTGTGACTGTGAAAGGGCCTTCAATGTGGAAAATGTAACACTCACACCTCTCAGTGACTCTCACCTCTCAGAGAGACTACTAGCAACTCATGAGAGTGAACACTGATGTGGATACTAGCCTGTGTGACTTTTCTGATTTAACAATAAAGAAGTGAAGTGATGCCAGCAGAAGACACAAGCTCAAGAAACTGAAGAAAGGGAACAGCTGTTGGATTTCAGAGACTCTGACTGGATGACAGTTTTCTTTCCAATTACACACACACACACACCACACACACACCACACACACACAACAAAAGGTGAACTCAGAAATAAACACACAAAATATGATTTAATATCATTTCTTTAATTTTGCACTGTATGACTAAATGTAACTGTTGAATCGTTCAGGCCACTTTTTCTTCTTTTGACTGGTGACCTACTGTTCCTTCAAATGACCCAATTTTTTTTTTGCTTCAGAGGACCAATTGACCCATAAGGATTTTTTTGACAAGAATAAACCCTGTCACATTGATGAATTTTAGCCTGTAATCATTCTAATCAATCTCAATTGGATTCCGATTTCCACCCTGAGATACATTTATAAAAACAATTCACACATTCTGAAAACTTAAGAGCATCTTAATAAGTTCACCTTTGTTTCATTCTTACAATTTGCAAACAATAAGAAATCATACTCATTCAAAAAATGATTCATAATGTGCGAGACCAACTCAGTATTAATTACCTACCTTGTAGATGCACCACAATCAAATCCATTCTGTAGATTTTCTTCTGGTTCCCAGGTATTATGTCTGTGCCACAAAGGAGAAAAACACTATAACAACAAGAAACAGTAATACAAAATTATGAATACATCATGTACAGAAAAACTGTAGTATATTATAATATTAAAGGTTTTCTATTTGTATATTTGTTTGTTTTTTACTTATGAGGGAAAAATTCAACTCTTGGGTTAAAATATACAAATAAAAAGCAAGAACTTCTTTTTTATCTTATTTATCTGAAATCTCCTTAAGTTTTCCTTTGTAACTTGAAGCTTAATTCATACTTTCCCCTAAGAACTTAAGCTGAATCAAGTCTATGATAATAATGACAAATACATTATTCCTTAGGAACTTAGTTGAATGAAGGTCTTTAATGATGACAATAACATCATCTCAATGTCTATGCCTCTATTTTTACCAAAATCATTTTTAAAGAATTACTATGAATGTGTTAACTTGGCAGCTAATCACAAGGACATCCCCATTACCCTCCCCTTTCTGACCACCAATTACCTCTCTGCCTCTGTGACTGTCATCAACTCCCCCATACATCTGTCCTATCCTTTCCACCTCCCAAATTTTACTCCCCTTCCTTCTCTCTCTCTCGTGTTTTATTTGTGTTGTGTTCATTGGCTGTTTATGTGTGAATGATTGATTGTTATCATTGTGGTGAACATGTTTTTATTACAATATCGTTATTGTCCCATCAGCTTGAAAGGACATTAACTGGTCAACAAACCAACACATGACAAATCAAGTGCTTATAACATTTCACCTACCTTTAAAAAAAATCACCACTAAATTGTTATTGGAAAATGGCTTAATTCATGTAGGAAACACCCCCGAAAAGCACAGTTTACATTGCTGTATGAACTCAACATTTTTTTGTCTACAAAACTGTCTAAAATTATCACCTGGTATACACTTATTTTGTAAAGAATACTTACTTAGAAGACCAACCACTCCATTTAATCAGATATTCTCTTTTCCCCTGCATAATATTGAAATAAAACTTTTTTCGTTTAGTCAAAGGTCATCAAATTAACATCATCATTATTGACAGCCTTTGGCTTTTATATTTTAAGGCTTCATATAGAAATCCAGACAGTGTAAGTTATTAACCTGTTCATGGTCAGGCCTCAATGTCAGTTCTGTCAGAGAGAGAGAGAGAGAGAGAGAGAGAGAGAGAGAGAGAGAGAGCAATTGAGAAGTACGGACTTACAAGCTCTGGTAAGATTAGGTGAAACAGTATTCACTTAACCTGGTTTCTCTCTCTCTCTCTCTATCCCCCCGCCCTCCCAATCCTCCCCTTTGCACACACACACACACACACACACACACACACACCACACACACACCACACACACACACTACCAGAAGTAACTGAACGCCAGGTTGACTACTAAATCAGATTATAAGTTTAAATGTACAGACTAAACTATTATCAAGTGTCCATTTTATAAAGATTTGTTGGTTTGTTTATTTTGTTTACATTTTACCCTAACAGAAAGCCATTACATCCACACCTTTATTGATTTCTTCAAAAAAAAAAAAGTGGGAGCCCAAATGGTATAGTTCAAAAGGTTATCCTTTCGCCATTGATCTTGATTAAAACAATTAAAGTAAACCCAACAAATGTTGTGCATTCATAAAACGTGAGCGACGAATTTCACTTCAGTCAGTAGCACTCCACCTCAGTCCTACAAGTTGAACAGGATCTAAATCACATGATATGTTTGAAGTGTTTGCTTCGACGATGCCTGTAATATAGTTTTTCTAATGTATTCAATAATAAATCAAAATGCAAATATTCAACAGTTACAGCAGTTTCTAATATACTGCAATATCTTCATATGATTCTATTGTGCTTACCTTCCGCATTCGCCGTTTAACAATTCTGTTAACGCCATGCAATTCAGTCTCCGCCATGTTTGAACTTGCAAAGTGATGTCCCTTTCAAAAACCGCGTGACTTGTCGAAAACTACGCTGAATGAGATTTTAAATCCGTGACAGTCATTTTGGTTTGAAATACAGACTAGCACAATGCTAGTTTTCATGTGCACTCATTTCATGTGTGTCAGTTTTGCTAGCAGCCATTTCTCACTCACTTATTCACCACGTCACATGTCATATAAGGAATAACGTGAATCGTTACTTAATTCACGGAAAACACACATTTATGTCCAAATTTGAACACCATGCAAAAATATGACCGCACAGTTTTAAGCCTTGGTAGCATTTCTCATAGGTGCATGTCTATAATTATGGTGTTTTGCAAATCACTCGTTTTCAAGTTTGTAAAAGTAAACAGACAGAAGTGGTGTCATGGCAGACCATTAACTGCTACCTAAGAGCCCGATTTTTTAAATTTCAGGTCCAAACTGTAAACCATGTTCCATTACAAAATTTTGCTTCCATGACAAAAGATTTCAGTTAAAAGTATAAACATATATGGCATCTCAAAAATCAATCGTTTATTAAAGTTTTACACCTATGAATCATGTGGCAAGTTTTCACAACGGACACGGCAACTTAAGACAGATGGTGAACTCAAAGACCAAAAAAAAAACTGTCACCATCTACATTTAAATCTTTGCTGTCCTATGTTTTAGGATCATATTAATCGTTTTCATATGCGTATGGCATCTTAAAAATTATTACATCAAATACAGTATGACGTTCTTTTAAGTCGCCATTTGAGCTTATTGCCACCGAATTTTACAACATCCCCCAAAAACGCTGTGAAACAAAAACAGGGCCATCTTTTTAAAATCCCTTTTGCTTGTATCTAGTTTATATCCAAAGCACGTTCTGGCACAGTTTGGTCAAAATCGAAAAAAAAAAATGAATGAAATATACAATTGTGAATCAAGAATCACAAAATCTGTTACAAAGTGAACTAACATGCATTTCAGAAACACCACAACTTACCCATTTTTATGGTCACCACCAAAATCTTTGAAAAAGTGTGACTTAAAAATTAAACAAAAAATAAGTTCTTGGGTTATTTACTTTAAAGTTTTCACCACCTAACCTTTGATCACATATACAGCCTATCAAAACACACAAAGATTTGATTATAGGTAGCCAACTTTGGATGCCATTCAGATGTCCTATTTGTTGATATTTTTTTGTTTAATAATAAAAGAAAACCAACTATGGGAACCAAAATGGGACCCATCCTATGCCTGCCTCTTCATGGGACACCTAGAACACCGCCTACTAACCTCTTACACAGCCCAACACCAGAGCTCTACAAAGAGATACATAGATGATGGATTGGGAGCCACATCCATGCCAGAACATGACCTCCAGAATTTCCTTAACTAGACCTTCCATCCATCATCCATCCAGCTGACCTACACCATTTCTCAGTCAGTTAACTTCCTGGACATCACTATCTCCCTCAAAGATGGACTGCTTCAAACCTCAGTCTTCTACAAACCTACTGATGCGCACTCATACCTGGACTACACATCTTCCCACCACCAGTCCACTAAAAAACAGCATTCCATATTCTGAATTCCTTCGCCTACGCAGACTCTGCTCTAGCGAAGAAGATTTCACTATACAAGCAACCAAAATGTCTGATTTTTTCACCAACCGTGGCTACCCTAGTGCCGTCATCAATGATTGCTCTCAGTCGCACTGCAGCTAAATCCAGAACATCTACTCTGGAAACTAAATCTCCCAAAGAGACAGACAGACCCACTGCCCTGCCTTCTCTTCCATTCTCCTGCCAGAGCCACAACATTGTGTATGCCATCCACTGTCAGCTGTGTGGTAAGATCTATGTAGGTGAGACATCTCGCACACTTGAGACGCGCATCTCTGAACACCTGGCCGACACATCCGCCACCACCGGCCCAAACCAGTCGCCCTACACTTCAACCATGCCCAACACAACATCAACCATGTCAAAGTCTTGGCACTTTGGCAAATCGAAGAGTGACAACTTGGAACGCCTTATGCAGGAATCTTATCTCATTGCCAAACTGGGCACTGTCCATCCTCATGGCATCAACGTCCAAAAGTAGTATGTACCATTCTACCTCTGCAGCTCCAGTCTAA
>JADBJO010019813.1:19509-24509 GCA_016801955.1 Conus betulinus | reverse complement strand
CACACACACACACACACACACACACACACACACACACACACACCACACACACGCACCCACGCACCCACGCACGCTCGCACGCACGCACGCACGCACGCACGCACGCACACACACACACACACACACACATTGTGCCTGTGCCCTCTCAACGTATGCTCGCACCTACTCTCATTCGGCCATCGACGACCCTTCGCCATCGCACTCTGTTCTGGGCTGTTCTGGTCATTCCAGTCCAGTTGGTCCCCTGTTGTTTCAGCTCTGCCTCAGTATCTCGCCTCCAGCTGTTGCGAGGTCGGCCTCTCTTCCTCTTTCCCTGCGGGTTCCAGGTCAGGGCTTGGCGTGTGGTGCTTGACGCGGGCTTCCTGAGGGTGTGTCTGATCCAGCCCCACTTCCTTCGCAGTATCTGCTTGGCCACTGGTTCCTGTCCCGCACGCTCCCACAGATCTTCGTTTCGGATCTTCTCCTGCCATCGGATTTGTAGATGCGCCTCAGACAGGTGATGAAGAATGTCTGAATCTTTTTTTGCATCGTCTGTGTTGTCCGCCATGTCTCGCATCCGTAGAGCAGAACTGACTTCACATTTGAGTTGAAGATGCGGAGTTTGGTTCTTATGCTAATTCTCCAGATGCCAGATGTTCTTGAGCATAACGAAAGCTGCTCTTGCCTTGCCGATTCTGGCTGTGATGTCTCGATCCGTGCCTCCCTGTTGGTCAACTTCGCTTCCAGGTAGACGAAAGACTCCACCTCCCTGATGGGTTCTCCACTGACTGTGACTGGTGTGTTGGCAGTGGTGTTGATTTTCATCAGCTCGGTCATCTTCCTGTTAATCTTGAGCCCTGTTCCGCTGATATGGTCTCCAAGCAAGTGGTCTTGTCCTGCATCTGGCTGTGGCTGTGTGACAGGAGCGCCAGGTCGTCAGCGAAGACAAGGTCGTCGAGCTGCGTCCAGAGTGTCCACTGT
Organism: Conus betulinus; assembly: GCA_016801955.1. NCBI lineage: Eukaryota > Metazoa > Mollusca > Gastropoda > Neogastropoda > Conidae > Conus > Conus betulinus. The sequence goes on along the minus strand of JADBJO010019813.1, from coordinate 23,549 downwards.
ATACCGTTGTTCCTGCCTGTTGTAGTGGTCTTCATGATCCAGTCAATGACCAGGAGGAAAAGGAACGGCGACAGCAGGCACCCCTGCCGAACTCCGGTCTTCACCTCGAAACTATCGGACAGCTGGCCGGCGTGGGCAATCCTGCAGTTCATGTCCTGGTAGGTGCACCGGATGAGGGAGATGATCTTCTCGGGGACACTGTAATGTCTCAGCAGCTTCCACAGCGTCTCTCTATCCACGCTGTCGAAGGCCTTCTCATAATCTATGAAGTTGATATAGAGGGGGGAGTTCCACTCCAGCGACTGCTCCACGATGATGCGCAGGCTGGCGATCTGGTCAGTACATGATTTGTTCCGCCGGAAGCCTGCCTGCTGGTCTCGGAGCTTGGGGTCGACAGCCTCTTTCATTCTCTCCAGTAGAACCCTGTTGAGAACCTTGCCTGGCGTTGACAGGAGCATGATCCCTTGGTAGTTGCTGCAGTCCCTGAGGTCTCCTTTCTTCGGCAGCTTGATGATTATTCCTTCTTTCCACTGGGCCGGTACCTCATCCCTCTCCCAGATCTTGCTGAAGAGGCTGTATAGCATGTTGACAGCTGTCTCTGTGTCTGCTTTGATGGCTTCTGCTGGTATCTCTCGTCCGGACCTGCAGCCTTCCTATTTTTCAGAGTCATGATGGCCTTCTTGATCTCTGCCTTTGAGGATTTGTTGCAGCTGATGGGCAGTTCCGTCTCTGCGGTGGGATGTCTGGTGGTGCATCAGGGTGGGGCGGTTTAGCAGCTCTCCGAAGTGTTCTGCCCATCGCTTCAGCTGTTCCTCGGTTGTTGTCAGTGGGTTTCCGTTCTTGTCCTTCACTGGCTTGTCTGTCTGCTGGAACTTGCCCGTCAGCTTCTTGGTCACCAGGTACAGGTCCTTCAGGTTCCCCTGTCCGGCTGCTGCCTCTGCTTGACTGGCCAGGTCGTCAGAGTAGTCCCTCTTGTCCTTCTTGATGCTCCTCTTTACTTCTCTGTTCGCTGCTGTGTTCTCATTATGTGCCTTTGCCTTAGCTGCTCTTGTTCGGCTCATGTTCAGCGTAGTTTTTTCTTCTCTCTCCTTGTTTCCAGCTTGTGGATGGTGTCGGCTGAGATCCATTCCTTGTGCTGGGTCTTCTTCTTGCCAAGATCTCTTCACATGTGTTGTGCCAGAGCTTCTTACAGTGTCCCCACTGTGTCTCGATGTCCATCTCACCGTCTTCTATCAGCTCTTGTAGCGGCTGGAACCTGTTGGAAAGGCTGATCTGGAATGCTGCTTGTGTGTCCCTGTTTCTGAACAGTCCGACATTATACCTTGTCCGTGTGTTGTTGGTGTTGGTGAATCTCTTGAGGCGAAGTCTCTCTGTTTGTTAAAAGACGATGGTGGTCTGATGACACGTCAGCACCTCTCATCACCCGTACATCACGCCATGATCTCCTGAATTTGCGGCTAATGCAGATGTGGTCAATCTGATTCTCCGTGACATGGTTTGGGGATCTCCATGTAGCCTTGTGGATGCGCTTGTGTGGGAAGATGCTTCCTCCTATGACCAGCTGGTTCAGGGCGCACAGGCCTGCAAAGCGCTCACCATTCTCGTTCATCTGTCCCAGTCCGTGTGTCCCCATGATGTCCTCGTAGCCTGTGTTATCCATTCCAATCTTGGCGTTGAAATCTCCCATCAGTATGGTCATGTCCTTTGCTCCTCTTCTGTCTATCACTGTCTGCAGTTGCTGATAGAAGTCATCTTTCTTCTCTTCTTCTCCGCATCATTGGTGGGAGCATAGCACTGGATGATGTTCAGCCTGATGTCCTTCTTCTTCGTGGTAAACTTGGCTGTGATGATGCAGGAGTTGACAGGTTCCCATCCGATGAGTACCCCCTGTGCCTCCGGTGCCTGCATCAGGGCCACACCCTCAGTGTGGGGGGCTCCATCGTCTGTGTGTCCTGAGTACAGTAGCTGTTCTCCAGATGAAAGTCTCAGCTGTCCTGACTGTAGCCACCTTGTCTCACTCAGTCCTAGCACTCCGATCTTGTAGTTTTTCGTCTCTCCCCGCAACTTGGATGGTTTTTTCCTATTTCGTACATCGTCATAAGTCTCCGGGATGGAGACCCTTCCTTGCCCAGGTGAATGTTTTGGTTCGTTGTCGTCGATGCTTCTGTAACTAGTCTTTTTTACAGGTAGGGATGTTAGCCCTACGCAAACCTCTTTATCCTCGAGGTGAGATGGTCCTGCCTTAGTCGCCTCTTACGACATGCATGGCAGGGCAGTGGGTCATTCTATGCCCAATCCACAGGGCGAACTCCTACTCTATCCGGGTAAAAAGTTGCTGGAAGTTTACTGAGACTCAGATCGTGGCCTATACTTTCCACGGTCTTAAGACCCCCCCCCCCCCCCCCCCCCCCCCCCCCCCCCCCCCCCCCCCCCCCCCCCCTGTTATTTCAAAGGCAAAAACTGTAAGGCACGCGCCGTCGTTATCACCTCTCTCTCTCGATATCGGGACTATAATGGCGGGGCTAAAGCACAAGACTTTAAAGTCATTCTTTTTTTCCCGCAAACTTGCACAAGCGATCTGTGTTTTCCGTCGACCAACTCTTTTTCACAAATAAAAACACATGAAAAACACAGGAAGTTGGGCACAGTTCTGACTCACACATATGTGCGCGTCCGCTCAAGTAGTTAAGATAACTCCGGCGATAAAGAGTGATAGACACAAACTCTGACTGCAGAGAGAGAGAGAGAGAGAGAGAGAGAGAGAGTACAAATACGAATTCGAATACGAATACGAATACGTAAGTGAATGATTTAATGTGTTAGGCGCTGTGCCTATTCACATAGGGCCGGGGAGGGGGAGGGGGGGGGGGGGGGGGGGGGGAGGGACGACGGATAACTGAACACTACCAATAGATACAATAGAATTCAAACATGTTAGGAGGTGATGACATGGAAACCACATCGAGGAAATACAGCTAGTTTCAGTCATTCTACGGAAGCGTAAGACCAACAGCTTTGTAGTCACTGGTCCACATGAGCTTTTGTGTCATGAACATAATAAATCCTAAGTAATGATAATAAACTTTACATTCTACTTTACATGAAGACCAAGATTTCGTTTATGAAGGGAACTTTGATAACAAAAGTTCAGTGGTAACTGTATAGTGATTAAGTCACATTTTAAGCCAGATTTCCTTTCCCACCACACTGTCAGTTTAATAAGGAACTTCGTGATAGTTAGGTTGCTTCTAAACTAAGATTTTCTTTGCAACCAGCATTGGCGTCACATCTATCTTTTTTTTTCTCTGATTTATATCAGTAGTGATCAGGCTGTCCATTTTCTTTCAGATGTCTTCAAAACACTTTGTTACTGTGTAGGAAAGGTCACATTCATTTGTTGTGTAGTGTCAGCTAATCCAGGAACTCCTGTTCTGCTGTTGTATGTGTCCTTGTTCTTTGCGTCACTCTCCCTCGTACTGTCGTTCCTTTTTATCCTCACACACACACACACACACACACACACACACACACACACACACACACACACACACACACACAACACTATAACACTGTTGGCCATCCACAATGAAATGTGACATGTTGAAAAACAAAACGTCACTTATCTCTCAAAGGGCACCGTTTAGGGTTTTTTTTCAAGTATCATCGCCAATAAATAGATCAGGGACCTTTGGTTTCAATGCAAATAAGATACGGAATCAACCTGGCATATCAGCGGAAACTCCTTGCCCTTTGTGTAATGCCGAATTTCATGAAGAAATTCACTTTCTTTTTGATAGCAAAGCTTTTGATGCTTTAAGAAACAAGTATACCGTTTTTAAACAAAATCTTTTGTTGAGCTTTTCTCTCGTCAGAAGATGAGGTTGTGTTAAACGCTACAGCAAACTATATTTCTGAAACGTGGAGAGAGAGAGAGACAGACAGACAGACAGACAGACGAATGAACGGACGGACGGACAGACAGACAGGTAGCCAGGAAAGCAGACAAACAGACAGATAGTCAGAATAAGAGACAGAGAGAG
>JADBJO010019813.1:9509-14509 GCA_016801955.1 Conus betulinus | reverse complement strand
TAAGATTGAACTAGACATGATGACACGGAAGCAAGGCAAAATTAGCACCATTCAAGATAACAATGCAGACTGTTTAACAAACAAGTAAGACATCCTATGAACTGACTAACTGGAGTTTGCTCTCAACATGAAATAGCGGATGCGAGATTCAAGGTTCTAGGATTCATTTTAAGTGAGTATGGCTTTCAATACTTCGAACCAACAATAAAGTCGCTAAAGTGTAAGAAGGCTGCAAACATTGACAACAACATTCCTGAAAAACTCTTCAAACGTGTTGTAGATGCAGTAACTGATCTCTGAACAATCGTCTGCTGTAAAAATCTGGCATACTGACGAGTTGCCCAGGCAATGAACTAAGTGTCCCTCTTCCTGCATTTCTACAGCTCATTTGTTCCTCCAGTGGTGCGTTGTCCGCAGTATCACTACAGATTTCCCGGTACAGGCACGCGCAGGACGCTCCATTAAGATATCAAGGGACATAACTGCTCCAGAACAGAGGTAAATCAGACTACAGGATGCAACTCATAACAGCCTTAAAGTAGCGTCCCCATGGGTGTACCAGCCCGTATTTCATGACTGCAGAGCCCACCGGCGAAAAAACACCACCCTCCAGCTGTCGAGCACACCTTCGCCATACGGTCTTATGTGCCCTCAAGAGAGAATCCAAAGTTTGAGCCAGCATTTGATATTAAACTGATAAATGATTAAAAGAACAATCCTCCACCAATTATTTCACTTGTTATCTCGAATTCCACCAATAGCGTCATAACAATCTTCAAATACATTGCCATTTCCTTAGCTGACGTCACATTCCAGGCCTTTGCACTCACCCGTGACCCTATCTTTGCGCCAGGTGGTCTCGTCTAGATAGTCCCATTCCTTTGATTTTAATGTGTCTGCTTGGAACCACCTGGCTCGTCACCTGATGACCCCCATCAAAGTAAAACGAGGAGAATCAGGATTCGGTGAGCGAACGCCGTGCCGTGCAGACGCGTTGTTCGTGCGCTCTCAACCGTCCGAATTTTGAGTCGCGTTCACTGACTTGGCGTATTCGTTCCTCTGCACAAGCAGTGACAATGGCTGTTCAACCCGTATTTTTAAAAAAAATCGCAGTATACCGGACTCGATGTCGACCCGTATTTCTGGCTTGGAGCTGTGTGTGTCCGCAGAACGAACGGCAGGACAAGGCAGTATAGTCGGGTGCACAGGATATCAGGGGGCTATGGAGAATCTACCCTGCCACTCGAGAAGCCAGAAATGTTCTTCTGGTAAGAGGCATCACTGTTCGCGGTTCTGTCTTGCAAGTGCTGGACATTAATCCATTCATTTTACACGAGGCAACAGGCGAAGAAAAACCGGCAACCAAAGTGTGGATAGCGATTTACCCTTGTCACTGGCAAATAGCGAAATCGAGGCGAGTCTAAAGAAAATCGGATGTGAATTGCGGTCGACAATTAGACAAGAGCGATACAGAGACAGCGAACAACAAGTTGACAAGATTTGAAACCGGCAGACGATTCGTCTTTGTAACTGTGCCATCCACGCCACTCGATTCCTCACTGAAGGTTGGTCCTTTCACAGCAAAAGTCTACCATAAGGAACAGAAGTCGGCGCAAAAGACAGTGACGTGTTCCAAGTGCCCTACAAACCGGGCATCATGCTTCCATATGTGTCAACGAAGTGGTATGTCGGGCATGTAAACTGCCAGGACACAAACAAGGAAGTGAACAGTGTGCAGTGATTGATGGCATAAGCACACATTCACAAAACTTCCCATAGACAAACCAAACAGTTTACAGAAAAAACAACGTGAAAGAAGATGCAAACCAGAGTCACAGACAAACAGAAAAGGAGAGGGGACAGGAAAACAACCAGGATTTCCAGCTACCTCCAGCTGTATGTGCTAGTCACAAGGGGAAGACAGGGGAGGGGGGCGATGGAAACAAAAAGAAAATCAACGATAAAGATGTGCGACCCTGTAAAGCACTTCAGTCTAAACAGAGTGGGAAGCAAGGAGAAAAGGAAGGCGACAGAAAAACAGAATAGAGGTCGGCCCCAAACTCGACAGACCATTCTTGATCCTAGTCTGTCTCATGGGGATCACTCCAGGCATCGCTCCGAGACTCCAAAAAGGGCGCTTTCCAATGGTTCTCCAGTCGGAAGCCCGCTCAGGGAGGGAGAAATACGCCAGGCGAGAGGCCCGCGAGGAGTCTTCGGACAATGAGCTGGACGAGGAAAATGGACCAGCGTCTGTATGGGGCTAGTCGGTGTTTCTCCTCCACGTCGTCTTCTTGTTGATGGTCTGGCTATGGCTCTGGCCCCGAGGTATTTTTATCTCTCTCTGTTCAATTATGGGATCCTCTGTTACTTAAGGGGTTCCAAAGGATATCCTTCGTTATACGGGGGTTCGAGAGATAAACCTACCATTTTTTCCTTACGGCTATGGATAAATTGCGAGTTTGTTCTTTGAACTGTCGGGGTTTAAAAATAGATGGAAGAGGGCTTCTATATTCAGAAGTTTAAAAAGACAAAAGTTAGATATAATTTTGCATACAAGAAGCGCATATCTCAGCATGTGATATAAAACACTTGGGAAAGGCAGTGGGGTGGAAGCGTATACGCACAGCCAGGGACCAATCACAGTAAAGGAGAAGTAATTCTGATTTCAAAAAGTTTCTCAGGAAAGGTTACACTAGTCAAGTCTCAAGAACGCATGATCGTCCTGAATATCGAGTATAGTAACTATGAGATTACAATTGCAAATGTTTATGCACCTAACGACCATAGGGAAAAAAAACTACTTTTTTTTTCGAGGTCTGCGGGACGAAGTAGATGAGTGGGGAGGAGGAAGAATAGTGGTCTGCGGAGATTTCAATTGCGTTTTAGACAATGATTTAGACATTGTATCAGGTAAACCACACAATAAAATAGAGGTAAATGAATTTAAGTCTGTATTAACACAGTCATGCTTAATCGACTCCTGGAGATTTTTTCACCCTGAAGAAAAAGAATATATACTGGAACAGATTTAACCCTTTTATAGCAAGACGGCTAGACTATTGCTTAGTGACAGAAGATTTATGCTCCTCCTTGATTGTCAGTGAACACTGTACCATTCCGCAATCAGATCACAGAGCGGTTGTGCTGGAGTTCAACGAAGGAGACTTTATCAGAGGTCCAGGGTACTGGCGATTTAACAATAGCTATTTACAGAATACAGAATTCGTTGAGAACATGAATCTATTGCTTTTAGAAATGGAGAATGAAGGAGATGATATGTCTTACGTGGAAAAATGGGAATGGATAAAAATGAAAATCATCAGAAATTATTGTATCGAGTTCGGAAAACGTCTTGCTTGTAATACACGAAACAAAAAAAAATCGATTTACAAAAGAGAATACAAGATCTTGAATCAAAACATCCTACGTAACGTTCAAAACAAAGAACTACAGACTGATTTGTTAAAAACAAAACATGAGTACGAACTATTTGACTTGCAGAAGACAAAAGGAGCCCAAGTGAGATCAAGGTTGAGATGGATAGAGGAGGGGGAAAAGAATACCAAATACTTTTGTAGCTTAGAAAAATCTAGAAGCAAAAAAAAGATCATGACACGATTGTGTAAAGACACTGGGGAGGTAGTGCATAATCAGAAAGACATTCTGAGAGAACAGGCGTTATTCTACAAAAATTTGTATAATCAAACTACGCAAGATAATGAGGTCGCTGAGTCATGCGAAGTCTTTATTGAAAACGAAAACCTCCCGAAGCTAAACAATGACGAATCTGAGTCATGCGAAGGGCTCATCACAGAAGCTGAAGCCACAGAGGCTTTGAGAGAGATGAAGAACGGGCTCAGCTCCTGGTAGCGATGGGATCAGTATTGAATTCCTAAAGTTCTTTTGGATCAGAATAAACGTGTTATTATTAAATCCTTCAACGAATCGTTCACCAACGGGAGTTTATCATACACTCAAAACCTTGGAGTCATTACACTGATACATAAAGGTAAGGGTCTAGACAGGGAGCACCTCAGTAATTGGCGCCCAATAACCCTTACAAACTCAGATTACAAGTTACTGGCAAAGTTTTAGCACTTAGACTGGGAACAGTATTACACAAGCTGATTAGTGAAGACCAGGTAGGATACATGAAAGGCAGAAATATTGCCACAGTGTTGAGAACTATAGACGACGTTATAAATTACCTAAATGTAACAGGCAGAGCGGGATACATACTTGCGCTAGACTATGCCAAAGCGTTTGACTCAATATCCAGGACATACTTGTTGCACACGTTCAATGTTTTTGGTTTTGGGCCAGATTTCATACGTTGGGTGTCCGTTTTAATGAACAACAACGTAAGCTGTATCAATCATGGAGGGTGGTTGTCTGAGTATTTTAAAGTCAATTGTGGCATTCGACAGGGGTGCCCATTTTCACCCCTGGCCTTTATTTTAGCGGTAGAAATATTGGCCTGTAAAGTTAGAAATAGCTCAGTTACCGGAATAAAATTGCCAAGTACACAAAACGTTAACCCAAGAAGCATCGTATAAAACAAATGGCAGATGACACTACCTTTTTTTTAAATGGTCAGACGGATTTGAAAATTGTAACGGAAATAGTTATGCAATTTGGAAGATTTAGTGGGTTATTGTTGAACAAACAAAAAACTAAAATATTACGAATAGGTGATGCTCAACCCTTGCAGGACTGCCCATTTGAGCTTGTAGGTACGATTAAAATTTTGGGCATTGTTTTCAGCCGAAATAACCTGGCTCAGGACAACGAGGAAAAACTGGCACACACGAATGGACAGTCTACATAAATCGATAAGGGAGTGGAGCAAAAGGGATCTCAGCATTCAGGGGAAAATAGTGATAATAAAAACGTTTCTCATAAGTCAGTTCGTGTACATCATGCAGTCAATAGGCCTTCCAGTTCATGTGTTACAAAGATTAATACCGTGTTATATAAATTTCTCTGGCAACGGAAAACGT
>JADBJO010019812.1:10000-32516 GCA_016801955.1 Conus betulinus | reverse complement strand
GCCTAAGTCCGTCTGGTATATATTCCGGCTCGTAAAACCACAGACCTGTAGTGTTCAAAATTGAAATAAAGATCTGGAAAATGCGAGGTGAGGTACTAGATGAGGAACGCAGTCAGGACACACTCAGGCGAAACACGGAACAGGAGGCGGGGAAGACAACACAATTCATGCGGAAACACGATCAGTGGTGAAAGTGCAAGGCGATCCATCGTTGAAACAACAGGAATGGGAAACAGCGCAGGATATATAAACAAATATGGCTTGTTTTGAACAGACAACCAAAAAGGATGGCGGCGTTCTTCGCCAGTTTTCCGCGGAATTACAGCAAACTCAGTGGCAGTGCGTGTGGCAGAAGCTGGTGGAGGACGGAATCCTGGAATAGGACACTTCTTAAAAATGATCTTCTGTTGGACAGAGAAAAAAAGCTTGATTGCAGTTGAACCTCAGAGATATTTAAGATCGTTCGGTGGTTCACACGTATTGCAAGATATCCGCAGATGGATTCCATGTCGCGTTAGTATGGCTTAGTATAAGTTGCAGTCACATGTTATTTCTATTCAAGGATTTTGTTTTCTGTTCCATCACCATTCTCCTCTCCTCTTCCCTCTACTCCCTCACCCCTTCCTTTTCCCACCCTGCCTTCCCTTTTCAATTGTGAATGGGCGGGAAGCTTGAAAACACATTGAAATTTCTTTGAGTCTTTGGGTTTCTCCTCTCTCTTTTCTCTCCCTAATTCTCTCTCTGTCTGTCTGAACTGTCTGTCTGTCTCTAAGATGAGTTTAATCCTATACAAAAGCACGGTGTAATTTTTTTTTTCCCACTCATATCATCATGGAGGGTGGTAACAATGTTTGTAATGATAACAAGATTGTTAACTTCGCTACTACTTACGCAAACATTCAATCTGCAGATTTTTGGAGGTATGCAAGGGGGGTTGCAGCTGGAGCGTTTGGCTCTGTGTATCAAAACAAAATGAACACAAAAAATATGGTTAGAGTGACTTCAGACGAACAGGAAGAGATGAAGGAATGAACTGGCGGAAGAGATGGTGGACGCAGAAGGACGGCGAGAAATGGAGAAGAGGAAAATGTGAATGACTGAAGATGACGTCATACTTCTGTTAACCTCGTCCTCGTTAAATGTGCTGCACAGATGGTACCAACTCTTCAAGCTTTGATATCTAAATAATTTGAATAATTGCGGCACTGTCCATTATAATTGTACCACAAACAACGTTTTTTTTAACTTAGGTTGGAAAGCACTCCTGAGTAAGTGATACAGAAAATACAAAACTGGGTTTTCAATACGTAAGAATTGCTCTTTGAAAGTCATATCTGACAATGTTTTGCTACGCTACCCTCATGGCGCAAAATCATATGATGACATATGGCGACATTCTCGTGACAATAGGTTCTGCGTTCATGCTTTTACAGCTTACAAAATTCAATTTCCACGAGGGGAATTTATTGTGTGTATCAAGATGAGGATGGAGACACTATGTACGGGGTAAATGACTCTGGAGAAAACGTCATGCCAAAACAAGTGCACGAAGTGTGATGTGTAACTTCAGGGCCACAAATTCTGCATGGATATCTGTTGGTATTCATAGCTTTGGATGCCTGTTGCTATTCATATCGTGTACGACTTTTAGTGTGCATACTGCATGTCGGTGTTTATCTGCGTGTATACTTAATATGTGTTCGTGTGTACATAGTAGTGTTATAATATGTGTATGTGTATATATGCGTTTGTTTAACTACATTGTGTGTATTTATGATTCATATGTATACATTTCCCCAGTTACTGCCATTATCTGATCATGAACTCAAAATCAGCAACAGAAAGGTATATAGGTACTGATAAATTATAGCAATATTCCCAGTATGGGCTGTTTCAATGTGCATTATATTTGATCATGTCGCCAAATTACAGTACCCAGAACAATGTTTGCATGTCTACTTTTAACTGAAAGTGAAACCTCGTTTTGTATATATTGTGTGTTATCATTTTGCCAATGGTTTAACTTCCTGCTTCTAGGAATTTTTTAGGGGAGAGATCAATTGACAAAAGGAGCTATTTACAAAATTGAATCGAAAAATATCTATCTTCAGAGTAGAAAGTAACCATGAATGACTCAGAAATTGATTCCTTCCATTGGTAAGGACCAGACAATTTTCTGGGGGGAAAAAGACGAATGGATCATCCAAGTTAATGTTTACAGGAGACACACTTTAATATAAAAGAAGTAACAGCAGAATTGAGCACATTTTTATTTGGCATCGTTCCTGTCAAATTCAGCAGAGGTAACACAAGTTAAAAAAAAAAAAGATGACTTGAAGCTAAAACCAACATGCTCATATACAAACAGAAAAAAAATATATCATAACTTTTATCGCAGTGGAACATTATATAAATTTTGGTCAATACATCTGGATACAGCAAAGATAACGCTTTCTCATATGAGAAAACACAGTATTGCTAACAAAATTCGATAATGATAACCTGATGGTAGCTTTAATATAGACCGTGAACCAAAATCAGATTTTTAAAAGTATGTAACCAAGGGCTCGAGATGCCGTTGAAAATGAAATGGAAGGTCTAGCCCTGACAGACATTTGGCGAGAAAACAACCCGTACCTTAAAAATATACATAGTAAAGAAAGAAACTATTCAAATAAAGCAGGCTACCTTTTTCTGTTAGAAACTAATACAGTACGATGAAGGTTGTGCCATACTTTCTTGATATAGAACAGACCACTCAAAAAATGAAACGATTTTTGGAGAGGTGGGGATTGAAAATGTATAATGAAACATATATTGAAAATTGAACTGCCCATAGCTAAGCAATGAATACTATATGAATGAACTAAACCAGGAAATAGCACAATGCTAATATTCTCCAAACCAAACGATTTTTATACCATATTGACCATCAAAGACTGTATTAGGAAACTAAATTTTCACATTTACAGTAATATTCCAGTAATATGACACTGCTCTGGGTGCTATTTATCGGCCTAATACTGCGCTACCAGTCCCGTCTGTCCACCTTCCTCTTCCTCTCTGTGCATAGATTCACCACACGGATCACTAAAACCTCTTTCTCAACGTTCAGTCCAATATCTCACAGCGTCAACAACTCAACAGCATACTGCTGTGGCTTCCACACAAAAGTTCGTTGAGATTCTTTTCTCGCTGCTACTGTTGCTGTTGATGAGGAGGATAATGTGACGCTAACATGTATCTTGATGATAATGTCGATGATGATGATGATGATGATGACAATGATGATGATGACGGTGATGGTGATAATGTGCTTCATGTGATAATGTGGCTCATGATGATAATAATGATGCTATTTTCTCCAGGTTAAATACGTAAAATACCTTTGCCTTCTTTGAGAAAACGAAAAGAAGGAAAGGTAAGATCCCACTGATTTTCGACACCCGTATCGGCTTTCTTACCTCTCATCAGCCAGCGTGTCCCTCACATGGCGAACGTGGCGCCCAAGGGCTTTGCCCTCTAAAGCAGAAAGTAACGAAATCTGAATGTTAGCTATTGTCAATAACGATGCCATAATATGCACACACGCGCACATGCGTGTGCTTGTGTGTTTTTTTTTTTTGTGTCAGTGTCAGAGAGAGAGAGAGAGAGAGACACACAGAGAGAGAGAGAGAGAGAGAGAGAGAGAGAGAGAGAGAGAGAGAGAGAGAGTGCTACACGTGTGTACGTATCCGCGTGTGTGTACGCATATGCATAAATAAGTGTGCGCTCGTGTTATTGCGTGTGTGCTTGCGCGTATGAGCATGTATCTCGGCACATACGTGCGCATATGTGTGGTGTGTGTGGTGTGTGTGTGTGTGTGTGTGTGTGTTGATATATGAGTGCATATATGTATACGCACGTCGACACGCGTGCGCTGGCGCGCGAATGTATGTTGATGTGTGCGTGCGCACCACCACACTGATTTCAGTTATTCTTATGATGATATAAAAAAACATTAGCAGTCAGTTGTTCCAGCAAGGAACGCTGTTGTCACTTAACAGCACTTGTCCCACTCCTGAGTCACTAAGAAAATTGTCTGGCAGCTCAAAAGGTGACTGGTCTACTTCGCATACCTTAGGACTGTCACTGTCATTGTAGAATGTTGGAGTTCACATGACATGACACATAAACATATTACGGCAGATTCATTAAAATCGCGTGTGAAAAAAAAAAAAAAAACAAAAAAAAAAAAATGTTCCGCTTGGACTATGTGGCAGAACCACTCCAAAGAAGTCTCTCAGCTAGAATGAAATGTCCTCATACCATCCAATTCAGACCTGCGGGGGAATCAGATGACCTTGTGTATCTGATTTGTTGTATGGAACTTGTTCTGTGTCTGCAAAGCAGCACTAACCTAGAGATTGTGCACACACATACATACATACATACAGAGAGAGAGAGAGGAGAGAGAGAGAGAGAGAGAGAGAGGGAGAGAGAGAGAGAGAGAGAGAGAGAGAACAAACCATTATCATCGTGACAGAAGTAAACCAGGGGTTAAAAGCTGTGGCCAGCACGAGTACAATGACCATCACTGACAGTTTCATGTTGACCGCTGAAACTTCCTCTTTTGTCTTCTGTAGCCTTGCAAAATCTGTGAAAACACACACACACACACACACACACACACACACACACACACACACAACACACACAGAGAGAGAGAGAGAGAGAGAGAAGAGAGAGAGAGAGAGAGAGAGAGATGGGTACAATTGAAGTGATAAGGACTGACTGTGAGACAGAGAGAGAGAGATGGGTACAATTGAAGTGCTAAGGACTGACTGTGAGACAGAGAGAGAGATGGGTACAATTGAAGTGATAAGGACTGACTGTGAGACAGAGAGAGAGAGATGGGTACAATGAAGTGATAAGGACTGACTGTGAGACAGAGTTTCAACATGACGGCTGGTTGACGTGTGCTTTCTTTCGCTAACAATTGTATGTGAAATGTGAAATTTGTGTAGTTGTGCTTTAACACCTGGTGCTTTTTTATTGGGTGCCCTGAGTTTCTCCCTCCCGGAGTGTGATGTAATTTGTGGTTGTGTTCTTTGAAGCATTTAAGTTGCTGGATAATTTGTGTGGCACATGATTAAAATGGTTTAATGTGCACTCGTGACGTAAACTTAAGAAAAAAAAATCCTCTCTCTCCCCCTTCCATCCTACCTCCCCATCTCTCACCCCCCTCCCGCCCTCCCACCCCCACCCCCCTGTCACTTTTCTCCTACTCCTCAGAGAACCTGGGTCTCTGTACACAGACTGGGTGAATATGCGAAGTTCAAGAAATTTCTTTAAAAAAAAAGGAGGCTCACAAATTAAAGTGTAGCTGTCACAGTCTAAACAAAACGTAAAAAGGGGACACTCAAAACTCTTCCAATTAGCTAAAATCAATGCAATAACAGTAAGCAGAAGTTTATGTTGGTCTGTACCTACTTTGGCCTTGAAGTGACATGGTTGCTGTAAGGGCTTCCGGATTCTCTCTTAAAAATTGTCTTTGACTTCCTCCAGATTCATCATCATTTTGGCATATGCATTGATGATACCGGTGGTATAAACGCTTTCTTCTGACGTGGAGACTGGTAAGATTGCTGAATAGGTTTTGACTTGTTACCTAAGCTTCTTCACGACGCTCGTCACTGTTGCTGCCACCCCGAAGAAAACAGCTGGTTTTGGCTCCTGTCAGGCGACCTTTCTTTGCTAGCTCATCTCACTCTTTTATATTTTGTGTCTGGAAGTTGTTCTACAAATCGCGTTCTCAAAACGGTCGTGATTGAATATTGCACTGGTCGAGTTCTCGTGCAAACAAGTGACGTCCACCTCTCAGGTCTGTTTGCTGTGAAGCTATTCATGAGGTAAGGTAAGGTAATGTTGCGTATAGCCCAGCCGACCGCAAAGGGCCATATCAGGGCCGTCACCACATTGAGGTCAGAGCTATTCGTGAGCTTTTGCATGGCTGTTCATGAGCCTTTGCACATTCCAAGTGGCAATGGTGAGTGAGGTCACTGGTATTTTTTACTCTTTGTGTTTCAGCCGCATGGATAGGACCTTTTTCCTGTCCTGAGAAGCAGACTGGTAGGGAATGAAACAGACTATTTGAGGTACCCTCTGCCGGCCTCTTCTTTAGGCATAGTGTTGGTGAGCAGACCGAATCCTTCTAGAGAGAATGAAGGCCACGTTTCCATACTAAAAGCAAACTTAAAAGAAAAAATAACATGCTCACAAACAAGGTTGAACCTGTATTACCGTTTGATTGCTCTATCCCTTAGATCTTACTGACTCACGATCGTTTTTAGGTGTTTTCCCCTGTGTTAAGCTGTCATAACAGCACGTGATGTTTGTATTTGTGTATTGCGTACAGAGAAGCATATGATCAGTTGAAGTCTGTAAGCACTATTTGTTTAGCTTATCATTTAGCTCTACCAATATTTGTTTGTATAAAAGAACCAACCAACAAACAAAAGAAAATAAAACTAAAACAAAAGAAGGAAAAAAAGACAAGGAAAAGAAGAAGGGGGAAATGAACAACAACTACAGCACAGAAAATTCATTTAATCCACAGCAAATCCAACAAAAATAGGGAGAAAAGAGTAGAACAAAGAGCAAAGAAGGTGATGATGAAAAGTAGAAATGAACAAACCCAAAAAACAAAAAAAAAAGTTCCCCCACATAATTTGTCCATATTCAAAGAAAGGGAAAAGTGTAGAATTTCCAGACCATTTGCTGTGTCTACAACACGACAAATAAAACTGTGCCACAAACAGAGAACCTTTTAGCTTACATTTGGCAGACAGACATACAGCAATACGTAACATACCTGGTAGATGTAGGCAGACTGGGATATCGTGGTTGACTTGTCCTTTCTCGAGCAGTGTAGAGACTTGAAGTGCAACTGTTGGAACGATCATTTATAAAGGCAGCAGCTGGGTGACTGGGAGAGGAGAGGAGGTTCAGGGCATGTGGAGGTAAGTGAAAGGGGGAACGGAAAGGGAGAAAGGTGAAGTGGTTAGATTACCATCTGAATGGATACCTGTGTTTGGAAAAACGCTTTGTAGTTTAATTAACGATTGCAGCAGGGGAGGGGTGAGGTCAGGAGGGAGCCGAATTAAAGAGGCTGGCTGTGACATCCCTGTGACATACAAGTACCGTTTATTTCTTCTTTGGTGAATTCGTCGGCTTAATTGAATGTGGGGCATTAGGGTACAGCTTAGTGGTGGCTTGACCGTATGCTGCAGTTATGAGGATGTCGCTTTTCCTTGGTTTGAGAGGGAGAGAGAAAGAGAGAGAGAGAGAGAGAGAGAGAGGGGGGGGGGGGGGGGGGAAGAGGGAGGAAGACAGACAGACAGACACACACACACAGACACAGAGACACAGACAAAAGACAGAGAGAGATATATAGAGAGAGAGGGACAGACAGACAGACAGACAGACAGGCAGAGACAGAGACAGAGAGAGCTTTACAACAGGTAGTCACTCGCTCTTCTTTATATTCTGAACTATCACCTTAAAATATTATGTGTGATACCGGGGAGAAAATACTCTCTACCACTTTAGTATGTACCTCTCGTACTACGTCTGGTTGTCTAATCTGTCTGTCTAGTTATACCATCTGTCTGTCCCTGATTTCTAGGTTCTTAACTGCTAAAGGATGTTGTATGTTTCAGCATTCTTTATTCATTGCTCTTAGACCACACGTACCCTGCTGGCTATGATGCCGTAAAGGGTTGATTCAAATATAGCGTGCTATTTTCTCTCTCTCTCTCTCGTCTCTCTCTCTCTCTCTCTCTCTCAGGCCGGATTTAAACGCAGATACTTGACCGTTGACCATAATGTGTGTTTACCCTTCTTGTTTTGCTTTAGAAGTAGTTTTCTTTTCACCACAAGCTGTACGCAGCATTTATTGATTTTGAAATGGCGTTTTTTAGACTAGGTAGTCGAAATTTACTCTGGATTATACTGATTAAAAAAAAATATATAAGCGGGAATTGTTAAAGTGTATTAATGGCATGTATTATAAATTGATAAAATGTGATAGATGACAATAAATTAACTGTTCTATTTCATCTTCATAGTTCATTAATAAGGTCGCAATTAAAATAGTATAGAGTGGTTAGCATGGTGCTATATTTGCACACGATTTCATGAAACACTTTATTCAACTGCTGCCAGATGGTATAGCTTTGCTTTCAAAGACTGTTGTTGGTCTGCAGAGACAATTGAATAATCTAAAATACTCGGCTGATATAAATTAGAATTAAAAGTAAATGTTGATAAAAGTAACGTTACTAAAGTTAGGAAAGGAGATTACTTGCATATAACAGAGAGATGTTTTGCACGTTGGTTCTGTTATGTCCGTTGTAAACGTTTATAAACACCTCGGCATTGTTTTCTCTATTCCCTGAGTTGTGTTGCTGCATGTACGGACCTCTTTTATAGAACTAGGAATGGTGCTATGTTATTGTGACGTCAACATAAATTATGACGTCAACTTAAAAATGACATAGGTAACTACATGACGAAAATAATAATATTGACGAGAGAGAGAGAGAGAGCAAGAACTAACTGCCGAGGCTTTGGTGTCCAGCTTATTTTATTTTGTTTAAATCGTCGTTTTCCGTAGTGATACTATGTGGAGAGGCTGACTTTCAAGTCAGTAGTGCGTCGATGGTCAATGTGTATGTGCGATACTTCTGATGATGGTACCAGTGAAATATGTACCAGGAAATTTATTGTTACGAAATTGTTGTGAAGGCTGTGTCGCCGAGAAAGACAAAAACTCCTGCAAGAAAATTTATGTGCGCTAATTGTACCACCTCGTGTATGTCGGTGGGCTGAGTTTATTGATGTGAACATTGTAATATCAATACACGGAAAAGTTAATTTTTGTTTTAGATCAACTACACGTCGAATCGAAGTTTATTGTGTTCTATGGGACTTTTCTGAAAAAAGTGTTCTCCGGGGATTCAATATGGATTGCTGTGCTTTGTGAATCTGCGGTTCTTCTTCTATGGACTCCTGTTATTCACATACACCATTGAAGTAAGATACCGTCATCTGAGTGTTCTTAAGTCTTTTTAACGCACTGTTCTGTGATGTTATTTCGTTGCTAGTGTTTACAACTTAGTTCGCACCAAGTGTCTTGTAAATGGTAAAGCAAGACTACTGTATGTAGGGTGTATGGGTGTACCAATGAACTGCAAGCTGCAAATGTACACACAGATTCGTTTCAAATGAAAAATGTACATTTTGTGTTTTGGCAGTGGCAGGCAAGGAATATGTTGTCGGACACACACACACACACACACACACACACCACACACACACACACACACATTTTGTATGAGCGCCACGCTTGCTCGAAAACACAAGTGCTCGCGCAGAGAGGAGAGAGAGAGAGAGAGAGAGAGAGAGAAGGAGAGAGAGAGAGAGAGAGAGAGTCATCTACACAGATTGTGGTTTCTACTCCATGTGACAGGGATGTCTATTGCCTCATTGTCCGTGAGTAGACCACGTGCTGAAGGTATGGAAGTATTAGATTATAAACACAGTGGGCAAACACGTGTGTGTGTGGTGTGTGTGTGTGTGTGTGTGTGTGTGTGTGTGTGTGTGTGAGCACGCGCGCGCGCGGGCGAGCGCGCGCGCGCGCGCACACACACAACACCACACACACACACACACACACACACACACACACACAAACACAGAGATACAGAGGAGAGAGAGAGAGAGAGAGAGAGAGAGAGAGAGAGAGAGAGAGTCATCCACAAAGATGACAGTATACATTGAAATGTTTTACTTGTCTTTGTCTTCTTGTCTCTCTCGTGCTCATTTTGTCTGCCTGTGTGTACGTGCGTCTGTCTGTTGGTTGATGGTCTGTGGGTGCCAATGTCGGTCTGCTGGCTTGTCCGTCTTTCTGATTGTCTGGGTGTTTTTGTTACCCACTAGATGAATGGGAAAAACAGAGATGGTAGGCTCTTGCTTCTGTGGACAGGGATGTCTGCAAGTGGGCCACATGGTGATGGTTCCTAGGGAAGTGACTGGGGGCGGAAATTGAACCCAATTTCAAAAGGAAAGGTTATTAGCTCCGCAAGACAATCCAGATAATCAGATTACAGGACAAAACACGACCTCATTTCGACCTGTTGTGTTTTTTCTCAGGTAAAAACAAACAACATTTAGGACAATGAAAACGAAGAATGAGCAACCACTTATCTTCTCATATTCGGCACAAAGTGGGTGTTAAATGAAACCGAGGGGGAAAGGGGCCATGGGAGTGAAGATAATAATGATGACAATATGATGATAATAATGATATGACAGCAATAATAATAGGGATGATAGTGACGATAATGAAAATCAGAGGAGAAACATTGTTACTTTTGGTGAAGATATGACGATAATAGTTGTAGTATTGATAGGTGGCTGAACACAGAAGGGGAGGAAGGTGTGTGTGTGTGTGTGTGTGTGTGTGTGTGTGTGTGTGTGGGGTGGGGGTGGGGGGTGGGAGGGTAGTAGAAACAGCAGGATGTGTGTGGGTGTGGTGTGCGTGCGTGCGTGTGTGTGGTGTGTTGTGTATGCGTGTATGTGCGTGCGCGCGCGCACTATTATATGGTAGGCTCGTGCTTCTGTGGACAGGGATGTCTGCAAGTGGACCACATGCTGAATTAAAAATGATTTTTTGAAAAAGGAGGAGAAAAGAAAAGAACACACAAACACACACACACACGCACGCACGCACGCACGCACGCACGCACGCGCGCGCACGCGCACGCACGCACACACACACACACACACACACCACACACAACACACACACAACACACACACACACACAAAGCAAAGAAGTTTAGAAAAGAAACGAGAATAAAAACATTTTGAATGTTTCGAACTTTTTAAAAAAATGTCCGTGTTGTTTGCATCCATGGTATCCTGAAGGAAAAAGGCACTCCTATTGATACCAGCTATGACGTTTATTCGCTTTGTTTATAGTTTGCGCCCAAAACCCATTCAAAAGTACTGCCTTCCTTGTGCCAAAACTGAAGTTGACCTTTCAGAATTCAGTGCTTTCCTTGCAACCAAGTCGACACATTAAAATGACCGTCTACCTCTGTAGCGAAAAGGAGTGGTTGAATGAAAAGGGACTGCCTTGTTTGTACTCTGACCAAAGGGTTCAAATTAAGAGACTGCCTTCCTTGCATCCAATCCAGATTGTCCAGTTTAGGGACAGTTACATATTCATTGACTTTTCCATATATCTTGCAATCTACTAACGCAATCCCTGGTCAGAGATGTACTGAGGTATCAAAATTGGTCCTGAATATCAAGTTCGCGTTCACATATACAACATATGCACAGAAAGCAAAACATTCCATGAATTTCCGAAGCCGTGTTGTATTGCTACTAATCGTTTTCAAATAGGCATTAAGTATGGAATGTAAATGCCCCCTGTTTATGTCCATCCCGTTCTTTTACCTTTAAGTTTTCCCCTCGTCTCCTTCCAATTGTTATGCTATTTAACACTTATTCGAATACTCTAAATCCTGGCATAAACAATAGAACGCACTGAGACCACGCATCGGTCTGTATTCTTGTTATCATAGAACACACTAGTGTGTGTGTTAGTACTGTGTGTGTGGTGTGTGTGTGTGTGTGTGCGCGCGCGCACCCACCACACACACACACACACACACACCCACACACACTATATAATCTATAATATAATATATATATGTACACACCATATATGTATGTTAGTATGTATGTAGGTATGTAGGTATGCATGTATGTATGTACGTATGCATGTATGCAGTGTATATATGTGCGTATGTATGCATATAAAAACTAATCTATATATTCGAATCCACACCGCACACACACCACACGCATTCATATACCTATATACATATACTATATATAATATATATATATATATATATAGAGAGAGAGAGAGAGAGAGAGAGGAGATAGTGCCACTAAAATGCCTAATAGAATTCTTAAAGTGCTCAGCCCCTTGGGGAGCAACTCTGTTAAAAATCAGGAATGCGTAAAAGGAAGTTTTACAATTCAACAGATCTGTTTCGATGCAGCCAAAGGCATCTCCTCAGGATGGGTTTGCATTTGTCCTTTACTACTGCCGACGTGGTTATATGGCCTAATGGGTTTGCTGACAACGATTTACATTTGTGCCTGCAGTTGTACTACTATTTCTATTTTAGTATTTAGGGTTGCTAAGTATGGTTTGCATAGTATTAACCATTTTCTGTTGAACATTGGTTGCATCTTTTTTGAAAATGTTATTGTATGTGATGCCTTTTTATGATTTTTCAAGGATATGTTATAGTTTTATTTTTTTGTCTTAAGTTCTCCAAATAATTTGCTCAGTTCTGTTTGGTGGTTTTGTATTTTTCTTTGGTGAATGACTGTTATATGGTTTGCGTATCTGGTTTTGAAGTGATTTTCAGTGATCCCTATGTATGTTTCTTTTTCATTTTCTGATGTCACAGTGGCTTGGTATACAATGTTTGTTATAGAGGCATTTGTTGCTTAAGGGACACTGTTCTTTTTTTAGTACAATTGCAGGATTTCCTTTCTTCACCCTTCTTTGCGTGTGCTGCTTTCATTTTGTTGGATGAATCAATTATATTTTTAAGGTTAGGCATGCATGAATATGATAGTTTGATGGTGTTCTTGTTGAATATTTTGGACAATTTGTGTTCTTTTGGGGAAGGATGCTGTCAAAATTTTGAAAAATTCTTTCCCTACGTTTGTTTTTACTCGTCCATCATATGGAGGGTTGTACCATGTGATTTTCCTTTTCCTGCTTTTTTTGTTTTGTTCATGTTGTTATCTGGGTTGTATTGTAGTTTGTAGCTGTAACCACTTTTTTGCAATGCCTCTTGGTATTCTGCTGCTGCGTTGTTGAATACTCTTTCATTATGTGACAGATTAGATAATCTCTTGTTTATGCCATTGGGTATGGTTTTTAGTATAGATGGTGGGTGGTTGCTATTGATGTTTACATAAATGGGTGTGTCATTAGGTTTCTTGTATGGTTTATATATGTGGTTGTTGAGGTCAAGTGTTATGTCTAAGTAGTTCACTACCTTTTTGTTTGCTTCGATGGTGATTTTTAAGTTATGGTTTTGGAAAATTTTGCATAGTTCTTTTTTCTTGTTTTCGATGGTTCTTGGATTGTTGTTTAGCGCGGCGAGGCCGTCGTCTCTGTACAGTCCGACTTGCTTTCCGAGTTGTTTTTGGATGTTGGATAGCATAAACAGTCCGACCAGTTCGCATGTTTTCGCACCGTCGTACGATCCCATGGGTCACATCAAATGTTGAGTTTTTATTCGTTTTTCTTGATCCATATTTCATTTCTGCTGTAAAGTTTTTTTCTTGGTGTGAAGAATGATTTCCATTTCTGACCCTGTTATGTCTGTGTGTTTATTAGCAAATTTCAGAGCTTTAGTGAGTAGCTCTTCATCTATGGATGGGTAGAAGTCTACTATGTCGAATGTGATGAATACTGTGTTCTTCTGTTTGTTAAGATTTTTGAACCATTGGATAACTTCATATGTGTTCTTTCCAGAGGTTGTATTCAGTGTTTTTTTTATTTTTTTATGGCTTTTTCTAAGATTTTCTTACTTATTTTGCCCAGTTCAGATTTAGATGGGTTTATTAGTCTACATGTTGGGTTGTTGTGGAAATTGGGTTTATGGTCTTTAAGGGTTATGAAAGGCTTCTTTTATTGCTGTTGTTTCCACCCTGTCTTTTGGGAAGGATGCTGTCAAACAGGAAAAATACAAAAACCAAACAACTAAGCAGCAAATATATTTGGACACTTAAAAGACAATAAAAAAAAAACTATATTGTACATATCCTTGAAAAAGACATAAAAAGGGCATCACCATACACAATAAACATTTCAAAAAGATGCAACCAATGTTCAACAGAAAAATGGTTATACTAACTGCGAACCAATACTTAGCAACCCTAAATACTAAAAATAGAAATAGTAAACAACGCTGCAGGCACAAATGGAAATCGTTTGTCAGCAAAACGCACACTGAACTGTAAACAACATGAAAACCGAATAACACGTGCAGCCAATCCGCACGTACAAACAGTGACATTAGGCCATATAACACCGGCAGTAGGCCACACAAAACCATCCTGAGGAGAGCAGCGCTCGAAACAGATCTGTTGATTTTAAAAAACTTCCTTTTGCCATCCTATTTTTTATATATATATATATATATATATATATATGTATGTATGCATGTGTGTAGTTATGTATGTATGTGCATATGTATGTAGATAAAACACTAATTTATATATTTAATTAAAAAATATATATGCACATATAATGTATGTTAGTAGGTATGTATGTATGCATGTATGTATGTATGCGTGTAATGCATGTATGTATGTGCGTATGTATGCATATAAAACACTAATCTATATATTTAATCCACACACACACACACACACACACACACACACACACACACACCACACACACATATATATATATATATTGTATATATGTATATGTATGTATGTTATTATGTACGTATGTACGTATGCATGTATGTATGTATGCATGTGTATGTATGCATGTATGTATGTATATATGTGCATATGTATGTATATAAAACACTATCTATATTTTATGCAAATATGAAATTTACCGAGCAGACATCAGTGACCGTAATTATCTTATTCTGGAAGTGTCTCCCCCTTTTTTTCTTTCAAACCATTCAATTCTTTTAAATGATTTCTGCAATGTTGTACCAGCCAGTTTCCGACAGAAGCCAGCAGTGTTTGACCAGAAATAGGACAGGCGGGAGTTCAAAGTCTTCATTGTAGGATTCGCTCGTCAAAGAACAGCGGTTTCAGTTACCCAACTCCCTCAAGGAAAAGAAATCGTCTGGATTAGCAGCTGGCTCTTTTGACAAATGACACTAATAGAAATTGAAACAGGCTGTAGCGCTAATGTTAACAAAGACCAGGATACAAACACACAAACCCAGTCAAACGTGACGCTTTTCTAATGC
The DNA here is from genome assembly GCA_016801955.1 of Conus betulinus. Taxonomy (NCBI): domain Eukaryota; kingdom Metazoa; phylum Mollusca; class Gastropoda; order Neogastropoda; family Conidae; genus Conus; species Conus betulinus. The sequence continues at coordinate 17,427 of JADBJO010019812.1, read as the reverse complement.
ACAGTACAAAACAGGCAAACACCTGTCGACAAATGACTTCTTCGGACGTCACAAACAATAGGCATACAAAAATGCATACTTTGCAGTTAGGAAGACGACACTGATGTTAAATCTTATGAATCTGCCTTTTGTAAAAGGCTGACGTGCAGTGTGAATTATTACGAATAGTTTCTTTAACTGACCGCGTGCACTAAACTACACTCGTTCGGCCTGCGAATTCAGAATGAAACAAATATTTCAATCCGTAATCAAACATAGGAACATAAAACAAAATACTTAAGAATTCAAATCAAAGTCTTCTCCATCCATTATTTTTCCCCTCTCTCCATTCCTATGCAAAGAAAAAAAAGATAATAAATGAAATAAGCATCCCCCCCCCCCCCCCCCCCTCAAGGTTTATGTACACGGATTACCAAACTGTTGATTGCATTTATATCCGCACATTTCTGCTCCCACCTTCCCCGCCAGCGCTACCACCATCACCGCCACAATCACCACCACCTGCTACCACAGCAGTCCGAACACCTCTCTTACCACCCTGAACACAGACAATCAGACTGAGGATAGAGATACGCATATTGACAGGGAGACAGACTGAGCGTGCGAAAGACAAGCAGACTGGAACAAAAAACAGACAGCTGAACTAACTGACAGACTGACAGGACGGACAGACAGGGAGGCAGACGGACCCCTGAGACAGACAAAGACATAGACAACCAGAGCGACTGACAGACCTGGTAGAGAAACTAATGACCGCACATGCAGAGACTCGACGGGACAGAGAAAAACACACAGATAGACTTAGCCAGAGACTGACATAGCTATCAGACAGACAAAGAGAGAGAGGAGAGAGAACGAGAGACGAGAGAGCAGAGGACCTTCAGACGCTTCACATACGCCGATTTTATTAAACAATGGCCTACATACAGCCTTTATGTCCAAGGGGGTTACTCATCAATATTTGCAGTGTCGAAATGATCAGGATCGAGAGAGATTCGAGAGAGAGAGAGCGATGAGAGAGAGAGAGAGGGAGGGAGGGAGGCAGACAGTACAGACAGACAGAGGAGACAGAAACACAGATATTAGAACGAATAAACCAAGTAAGTAAAAACACAGCTTAATCGAGGTTCCATATACAGTTTCAGTTCAAAAGTAGGGATTGGGACATTTTGTTCAAAGTTTTGTGCGATTTACGGCCCTGCCATAGCTTGAAGGAAGTAAGTTTAAAACAGCGAAAAGACAGATATGTGTGTTTCACGCGCCCCTCCCCTCCCCCCCCTCTCTCCTCTCCTCTCATCTCTCTCTCGGGTCTCTCTCTTCTCTTCTCTCCGGGCTTCAAGCACATGTGTGTTTCGTGGAGCGTGCGTGCATGCGTGGCGCGCGCCGTCGCGCTCGCGCCGCGCCCTCTGTGTGAGAGTGTGTGTGTGGCTGGTGCTTGCGTTGCGTTCTGCGTGCGTGTCGTGTGTTTGGTGTGTGTGTGTTGTGTGTGTGGTGTGGTGTGTGTGGTGTAGAGATGAGAGAGAGAGAGAGAGAGAGAGGAGAGAGAGAGAGTACAAGTCACTGATTTTTTTTTTGGTATCTTCAGTTACCCCAGTCAAGATATTGTACCCTTCCTTTTCCCTGTACTGTCTCTCTTCACTGATCCTAGTTTGATTCCCGTCACCTACCTGTGGGACAAACGACTCGCTCGTATCCACTTACAGCAACATCTTACTCGTTCAGCACATGTGGCCTAGCTTTATGAAAACCAAAAATGCCACATTTTTCATTTGAAAAGGGATATCCCATACACTTTACACATCGAAAGACTGTTTTTGCTATTTACAAGTGATAAACAAGATAGAAACAGAGGGACAGAAATAATTCATTCAGTGTAGAACTAAGCGGAAAAAAAAATTAGCAGCGCAATAAACATCACAGAACAGTTCTTAAGAACGAAATATTTTTTAGAACGCACAGGACAACGGTATCTTACTTCATTTGTATATGTGAATAATAGGGGACAGCCAACATAATACCAAAACTCATCATTATGCTGCTTACGCTCATCTGGGGGATATGGTCAGGGGGGCATGAGTAGGGGTATATCTGTGAAATTTGAAGAAGACGCATTTGTCTCTGTTGTTTTTGTATTTGACAATTAGTCGACGACTTTCAGCCTTGTTAATTCGTTTAAATGTATTTGCTTTACAGTTGCTAAACTACTGAGTTCCAGGTTAGAAAACAAACAAACAAAAATACAGTAAACAAAAAAGGACAAAACCACACAACAAACACACACACACACACACACAACACACACACACCACACACATTCGCTCGCGCGACACAACACAAACACAAAGACAGACACAGACACAAACTTGGACCATACACAGACAGACAGACAGACAGGAACAGACGGCAGGACACACACACACACACACACACACACACGCGGATGGCGCGCACACACACACACACACACACAACACACAAACGCGTGCTCGCACACACACACACACACACACACACACACACACACACACACACACACACACACACGGCACGCACGCACGACGCACGGTACATGCATATGCAGATACACATACACCAACACACCAACACACAACACGCTACCACACACACACACAACACACACACACACACACACACACCACACACACACCACACACACCACCCAGAGTGAGGAAAATAAACAACACAAAGCAAACCAAAAAAAAAAAAAACACACACACACACGAAACAGGCACACACACACACACCACACACCACACACACACACATCACACACACACACACACACACACACAACACATACATCACACAGTCGAGAAGAGACAGTGAGAACAACAAACAAACAAAACAAAAACAAACCAAAAGATACCCACACCACAACAACGGATACACAATGTATACGGCAAAAACAACGCACGACACCACACTACACCCCCACACACACACACACCACCACACCACACTACACACCACACGATGCATACACACTTAGAACAAACACACCCCAACACACACCCCACACCCACAACACACACACACCCACCCACAAAGCAACAGCCGCACAACAACACAGGCGCGGCGCCGCGCCCGCCCCCGCTAGGCTCGCGTGGAGCGCGTTGCACACACACACGAACACAGATACAGCATTGAACACGCACGCGCAGCCCCGCACCACACACCAACACCACAACACACACCCAAAAACACACTCACCCTCAGAAAGGTATTGTTTAGGAGAAAATAAAGCAACAAAACACAAATAAACCTTATTAATATTGCTCAAAAGGCGCCCACCAAAGGGAGTCAGAAATAATAATTCGGCGTACACCATCAAACGGGATTCGGGATGCTGATTGCTGCCACTTTTACGAATGTGAGCGGAGGACAGCCCAGTTATCGTTTTGGGCTTGAGGTGCAATGCAAAGTTTTTTTCAGACAGCTATTCAGCCTGCGGGCCTCTGAGGCCTAACTCCTACTATCAAAGGAAGCCAAACCATTAGTCACACAGAGTCATTTCGTCCGCACCTAAGCAGCCGAGAGAGAAATGGCACCGAAGGTCGATGCATGAAGAAGAAAACGTAACCGGGCAACCTGTCTTCATGAGTCACTTGTTTACAAAAGAGACGCAACGGATATGTTTGATGAGTTTCAGATGAGCTATGGTCACAGGAAGAAACGCACAGTTCCGACAATCAAACGAATGGGAACACAGGGATTTAAAAACCGCCCACACCGTTTCGACTACTGGTCTTTTGCAGGCATCGCACCATGAGACCATCACCGACACTAGCCCCCTCTCAGAGGGATGAGTGTTCATTGGTCCGGTCAAACCAGGACTGGAAATGGATTGAAGAGGAAGATATAAGGAATGAGGATGGTGGATAAGGACATAGTCCCTGGCAAAAAAACTCCTACGAAGAGAAGAAGCAGAAAAGAAGGTGTTGTGTGTGTGTGGTTTGGGTTGGTTTGTGTGGGTGTTCTGTGTGTGTGGGTGTCTGGATGTATGTGTCTGTGGCCGTTTGTACCGCGCTTGGCGTGCGTGCGTGCGGCCCGGCGCCCGGAGGTGTTGTTGTGTGTGTGGTGGTGGTATCGTGTGGGTGTGTTGTGTGTGTGTGTTTTGGTGTGTGTTGGGTGGTGGGTGGTGTGTGTTTTTCTTGGGTGGTCGGTGTGTGTGAGAGAGAGAGAGACGGCGCGAGACTCCCGAGGCGAGAGAGGAATTCTTTTTTTTGTGTGGTGTGCGTGTGCACTGCTGTGTGTGTGTGTGTGGTGGGGTTTTGCGTGATGCCAACCGAGAGAGAGAGTGCCTGTGGTGGTGTGTGCGTGTGGCGTGTGGTGTTGTGTGCCTTCCTTTGTTACACAGACCGAGACAACTCAAGTGCCGTTGGTCGAAGGGGTGGTGGGGTGAAAGGGGTGAAAGCAAATGGAGCGGAGTAGGAGAGGCGAAAGGCGACGAAGGGGAAAAACACATTCAGTTGGATACCCCTTTGTTCCTATTTATGCACTGGTTACATGGTTGAACAATGTTAGCGCAGTAGCTAGATCGCGCACGATCTCACTCGCGTTAAGTCAGTATGCCACACAACTGAATATGTGCATAAGAACCTGGTAGTATACGCAACAGCGTGCTGTAGATACAAGGTTAAGATTCATCCCCCAAATGTGAGAAATGGGCAAAACAAACAAGCAAAAAACAGTAATCTTCAAGTGTAACTGATTCACACGTAAGGCGAACTTCAGGGGCTTAAAAAAAATCAGGGGGAACGCCAAAAAGATAAAGGGGGGAACGACGAGAAGGAAGGGACAGCCCTGCGATCGGCGAATGGTACACGTGTGACTGAGGACGTCAAAGGTCGGGGTAATAGAGGAGCGTGCCGTGAAGTGGAATGTATTTTTGTCTGTGGCGGGGAATAACGTAAGGATCTTGGATAACTCAATTGCGATGTGTGTTCGTGAAGGGAGACAGCGCCGCGCAAACCAACGAACCGCCGCCAGCGGAAACGCCTACGATTCAGTTTCTACCCCAAATGCCCTCAACACCTCACCCCGGTTCGAACAACAGAATGGGTGTACCAATTTGTCTGTAGCCTTAGGCCCTTACAGACTCAAAATTTCCTCAGCGAATATATATTCTTACGTACATCGCGGAACATTTGATCACACCCGCAGTAAGTCTAACACGATTTTGATCCTCCGCGGTAACTATGTTTTTATTTTACGGTTTTTCTTGTGTCGAGTTTCTAATCTGGGTCGTTTCGAGTGGTTCTGACTTTCCCTGACTCTGTCTACTCCTGCACTGATTAGTATTATCTGCAGTCTACACCCTACTCAATATACGCCGGCTAGCCACTAAAAACACCCTCCCCAAGGCCCACAACAACCCCTAAATCACACCCTCCAGTGGTCACTAACCTAACAGAACACCACACACAACCCTCAAGCCCAGGCATCCACCCACTACCCAACACCAATGCCTCAGATACCCACGACACACCGTCATCACCACTACATACCACACCTAGATACTCCTTACCATCACAGCAGACGCTAGACCGCCAGCCACACCGCACACCCATCCCCAGACAACCGTTTGTCTTCCTACACTCCACCCCGATCAACCCACACACACCCAACCCCCCCACCCCTCCCACCACCACGCCACCCCAACCCCGCACCCAACCCACGACTGGCCGACCCCACAGACGCCGCCCCACCGCTCATCACGCGGACCAGTGCCAACAGTTAACGCTACTACTCTCTCAGTCTGCAGAATCTTGCAGCACAGCGTCCTGAACCCGAGAAGCGCAAACTTCAACAACACCCCTTAGAGCGAATCCATAGTATTGGTACCCGGACCACACCGCAATACCCTTTCAAACTAAACCCACACAGGCCATATAAACACTCTGATCAAAGCCACCGACCTTTGTTAGCAACACTGTACAACATGGACGCCGGCCCATACAACTCGTTATACTAGAACTATTACATTGAAGTACACCACCAATTTTCCCAACTCCCTCAATATCAGACATATGACCACGTAAACCATACGTGCGAGGTCATTTCTGCCCTTTAAAGAACTCATTCTGACATCACAGTCTGAGGTCGGTTGACAAGATGAATAAGATCTTCAAGGGTCAGGGCTCGCTGGTGGAAATGCCACCATGCGACAGTATAGATGCCTATTAACATGGTATAGATGAGCCTATAATTACTATGCATTTCTAGATGCATTTTATAGGTATATGCCTTTTAAAAAATGTAAGATTTGCTCCCGGCGCCTTACTATAACAGAAACATCACATCTACAGGCGTCTCCGCTATTGCTTGGAGTTCTCCAGTGAGAATAACTTTGTCCTTTTCACTCACGGTTAAACAGAATAACTTTGTCCTTCTTTCACACTCACGGTTCGTTGTAGCTTATGTTATTATTATTACTTCCCAATCATCATTATAATTATTATCATCATCATTATCCTTATTACTATCATTAACATTATTATTGTTACTATTATTATCATTATTATCATAATTATAATATAATAAGTATACTTAGTTAGTTAGTAGTAGTAAGTCGTATTGTTATTATTATCATCATCCTCAATATCATTCTCATCACCATCATCATCGCTACTATCCCTTTGCAATATAACCATGCTGTTCGACAATCCTCTAACCTTTCTCCCTTTCCCCTTCAGGGTGTATAGCCAACTATCAATACAACAACTACTATCATCATATTATCACCAAAAGTGGTAATAATCCTCTCTTTATTTTTCAATATTTTCATAATCATCATCATCATCATCATTATTACTGCTATTATTGCTATCATGATCATTATGAGGAGATCGAGGCAGATTGGACAGGGCAAAGGGAGAGGGACGAGGAGAAACAGCTGAGCGTGTGGGTGGGGTGGTGGGGAGTGGGGTGGGTGGGGCTGGGCAGGAACTAGGGGATGAGGTTGGGCGGGGGGGGCGGGGTGGGGGGGGGGGGGGGGGGGGGGGGTGAAGAGCAAGAAGCGAACCTAAAGTTTTCACTTTACTTCGTAGTTCTCACTGAGCGGAATTTCAGGCAAGTCGTCTGCTCCAAAGGAACAGCGGGAAGTTCAACATCGAAGGTCCTTTGTTGAAGGTGCTGGTGGCGGGGGGAGGGGAGACATCCAGGCTGGAAAGAGATTCCCTGAAGGACGACGATGATGACAATGATATGCTTTGGAAACAGGGATCGTCTAAGCTGTCGGTGTGTTTTTCTTTGAACAGTCACGGTGCCTCTTCCAATTCATGGCTTTTTTTCCAGTTTCAAAACTGTTTGTCCTTGTACACGTAGATCTCTTCTTCTTCTTCTTCTTCTTCTTCTTCTTCTCTTCTTCTGTCTTCTTCTCTCTGTCTCTCTCTCTGTGTCTCTCT
>JADBJO010019812.1:0-2500 GCA_016801955.1 Conus betulinus | reverse complement strand
CACTGAAAGGTAGTGCGATCTTATAAACCATAATGACTGGATCTCATAGCCTTTTAGGCTAAGATAAGGATGCTCATTTTCCCAATAGCCATTGTGTTAGTCCTCGAGCTTAAAGAACAGTCCCCATCCTGGAAATTGGTCTCCTTTCCCACATCCACTCCGTTTCCAATGACCGAGTTTTGAAAGCCAGACAAAAGGCTACGACACAGGTTTGTTTCTTAGAGCTAAAGATGACGTGAACATGTCGGTAGGTTTTGCGCCTCCTTTGAGAGTGTCTTAGGCCATAAACTGTAAAAAACAAAATGTAAAAAGCACCTAGAATAGGCAAAACACTTATATAAATGACCCCAATGTCCTTTTTACTATTGTGATTACAACTAGAAATTCATTTCCAAAACAACAGAATGACAGTGACGTAGAGATAACTGGAAAAGCTTGCTTCAATTCTTGTCCCATCTTCTGTGCCACCTCAGTGGCATTGAACCCTTTCCGCTCTTTCACTTCGATGGTGTTCAGTGGTGCTGCCCTGATGCAACGTACACAAGGCACCACCTACTATGCCCGCTACTGACGACAATAATTAGTTGCGGATCCAGCGTGAGTAAGCTCTCCCTCTGGAGGGGGCGCCACCACACCAGTCCAACAACAGCCCCCATGAATTTGCCGATACCGCTAACCCCCAAAGAATCAAACCAAGGCCACAGACGTGGAGAGGACATGAAAACGGGTCACCATGAGAGCAGGGCATGAACGGGGACAGAATTTGAGACTTTTTACATGTTGATCGATGACAATGAGGATGATGAAGTTGATGCTACAGATTTCCATTCCGGTCTGAGACTGCATGACAAGGCTGAACTCTATACGCTTACTTTCAATATATCTCGGTGTCAACCAGGCCTGAGAGACACAGACACTGGCAGTGCTGGTGTGAACATTTGAGCACACTTTCAGAGACGCATTCCATTTAAATTGATGAAACTCGCCCCGGTCTACCCAACTGAGCCCGAAACAAACTCAACTCTGGGTAGGAGCCGGTCAGGGCAGAAAAATCCCACATGGCTCTGATGGAAATCGAACCCACAACTCCTAGCCGGGAGAGAAAAAGCTAAATTAGTAAAGTAAACAAGTGTTATTTTAACCAGCAATATTATCTGATAATCGTTGGCTGTGAATATGTGCTATGCAGTTTACACAGTTCAAACATGAATAGAACGAAACCTTCACTAGTTTGAAATACATGTTACACAATACTTTATGGCTAAAGCAATGAAGGTGTGTGTGTGTGTGTGTGTGGTGTGTGTGTGTGTGTGTGTGTGTGTGTGTGTGTGGTGGATATCCTGTGTCAGTGTGCGCTGCAAATTAAAAAAAAAAGTCGCGAAATGGAATTGTAATTGTCTCCTTAGAAAAGTGTTTTGAACACTCTGATGCAGGAATTGTAACTGTCTCCTTTAGAAAGTGTTTTGAAAACTCTGATGCTGGAATTGGAAACTGTCTCCTTTAGAAAGTGCTTTGAACACGCTGATGCAGGAATTGTCATTGTCTTCCTTTAAAATTGAAGGTAGAGGGAACCAGATGGTAGTGCTTCGACTGACACCAGTGAACCAACCTTCACAGCCTAGTCGTAGTGACACTATCGTTTAACGTCGCAAAATGTCTGTCGTAAGTATGTGGAGACAGGAGGAGAAACTGAGGCACACAGGAATTCAGTGACCCTACAACATAAGGCAAGTCCACCGTCGTCTTCCTCCCCCCCCCCCCCCCCCCACCACCCCCCTGTTCCTTCCAACTCCTCAAAGTTCGTTACATAGCAAACAGAATACGACTGCTTTTCACACGTTTGGAGACAACCAGATTCTGTGTGCTGATAAATGCGCGCTAAGTCAGTCTGTCTGTACTTCGCTTGATTAAATCCAAGCGACAATGACTGTTCCAAAATGATAAGACTTGAATATTGCAAGTGTGATGTACCAGATGATGAAACACATTCAGCACACACAGGCGACACACGGACACAGGAGGCGGAAGACAACACATTTCATGCTGACAACACGATCAGTGTTGAAAGTGCAACGGACGATCCATCGTTGAAAACAACAGAATGGGAACAGCGCAGATAAACAAATAATGGCTTGTTTGAAAGACAACCGAAAAAAGGATGGACGGCCTTCTCGCCAGTTTCCGCGAATACAGCAAAAATCAGTGGCAGTGCGTGTGGGCAGAGCTGGTGAGGAAGGAATCCTTGCATAGACACTTCTTAAAATGATTTCTTCTGTTGGAAAGAGAAAAAGCTTGATTGCAGTTGTACCTCATAGTATATTTAAGATAGGTGTTTCACACTGTATGCCAGATATCCGCAATATGGATTCCATGTCGCGTAGTATGCTTTATATAAATGCAGTCACATGTATATTCTATTCAATCGATTTTCGTTTCTGTTCCATTCACCCTTCTCCTCTCCCCTTCCCTCTACTCCCTCACCCCTTCCTTTTTCCCCACC
>JADBJO010019811.1:0-27500 GCA_016801955.1 Conus betulinus | reverse complement strand
CTGTGCTTTGCGCCGTTTCTCCAGTATTATGTTCAGAGTGTAGAGGAAGGGATTGAGTGCTGAATTGAGTGGTAAAACAAAAATAGCCATTCCCACGTTGACCTCCCCTGGAATGACGACGCCACTGGCTGCCAGACCCCACACAGACCGATAGGAAACCAGCACAGAAAGTCAGACATGGCAACAGAAAGGAGACGCCTGGCAATGGTTGTTTCTTTGGATTGTGAATTCTCCGTGGATGCATCTTTGGCATTCGTCAGCTGTTTAGATGTGCTGTTACTCCTCACTGCCCAGTAAATAAGAACTTGACCCACACCAATCATGAGAAAGAGAATTAGGTTGAAGATAATCATGATACTGAATGAGTAAATGTGACCAGGAAAATCAGCTCTGGTGACAGGCAGTGGAATGCAGATGCCAGTCTGGTGGAAAAACTCCCAGTGTAAGGTTACAGGGAGCAGAGGCACCATTGCCAAAGAAATCCTAATGCCCACATGATGACACAAGCCATGTGAGCTGATCTGGCTCTAAATCGGATCTGGCTAAAGGGAAAACGGAGCACAAGGAAACGATCTAATGTGATGAAACAGATCAGGAATGCTGATACTTCAGATGACAGCAAGGACATGAACCCTGCACCTCTACAAGCTGAACTCTTTTTCCATGTGGTTTCATTCCAAATGTAGCGACCAGCGTAAATCTGGTCTGCGACGCCAATAAAGACTAAATATACACCCATTAAAAAGTCAGAGGCACACAGATGAAGGACAAATATAACAAAACCAGTCTTGATGCTTTCTGACAAAAAGTAGATACGATAGAGAAAACCACTAAAGTTTCCCAGAACAGCAAGCACTGCAAATACTGCAAGGGCACAACGGTAAGCAGTGGATTTTAACAAATCGTCGCATGAGGAGATTTCATCAGATGGGGCGAGACACTCACCTTGGAAATTGTCTGGTAAAACAACGGGACAACACAATTTATAATTGTCTGTGAAAAGTTTTCTGAGATCTGTCATATGTTTCATGACATCTGGAGCAAAATCAGTTATAGGACAGCTCTGTAAATCAAGAAACTGAATATTATGAAACAAATGTCGTTCATGCAATGCCTTTATTTTATTCCCTGACAAATCTAGTCCTTGTAAACTGGGCATAAGTGCTGACAATCCAGTGATGTTTAGAGAATTTGCTTGGACACTGGAAATATTGAAGATCACTAGTGATGGGTAAACAGATTCCTTTGAGAAATGGAAAAATCTGCCAGACATCGGATTAGCTGCCAGATTTAATCGTCGAAGGTGAGGCATTCCATCGAAATGACTGAAATTGACAGAGTGAAGAAGATTCATACTAAGATCTAAACTGTGAAGATTCGGTAAAACAACTTCTGTTAAATCCTCCATTCACATGACTGTACACCTAAGTGGACCATCATGATGTTGTGAGTGACGTCACTCATACGGATTCCACTGCCCGAAGCGTCAAGGTATCGCAACTGTGGGAAAGAGCTGGTGTGAAAAGTGTGATTACAGGTGAAGGCAAAACCGTAACAAACACAGGAATCAGGACAGATACTATTGCACATCAGTTCATCATCATGCAGAAGACATTGTGGCAGACCATCACACAGGTGATTCACGTGCGCACATATTGTTTTGTGTCTGTCCCGGCATCGATAATACCCTGGGCACGTCTTGTAGTTCTTACAGTCAACTTCGTCTTCATGATCTGGACAGTCGATTATGTCATTACACCTGACATAGAGACAGGGAGACAGTAACCATCATTGTGACACTGAAAATGAGTCTCTGGGCACTGTGTGTTGTTTTTCTGGTAAAGGGGTCACAGTGAATCCTTCAGGTATATCGAAATTTACTACAGCTGGGGGGCTTAACTGGGTAAGTGAATAATCCCTGTCAGTACAAACTATCCCATCGTCATCCTGTACGCAGACCTTGTTCTCGTAACAGGGTTTCCTAATCTCTACGCACTGAACAAAAGACATCCAAAGCACTGAAAACCTTTAATGCTTAAAATAAATAATAAAATAGAAGAAGCACACAGTCAGGCATTGTGTGTAAAATTTGGAAGCCTGTACATTCGATAACGCAGAGCAAAACCAGGGTTTGTACATAAAATGTGAACCCACTGACTACACAGGAAGGAGTTTTGAGGGGTGGAAAGAGAACAGTAAATGTAAATTCATTAATTTTGTCGTTGTTGCTGGATTTTCTTTGCAAATCTCACAACATTTTTTGAGAGTGACCCTCGAAAGTGGAGTTTGTGTCTAAAGGAAAACATTGTTTTTCCACACCTTTCACACATGATGGATTGCTGCTGGCACTTTTTAAGGTCTGCTGTAAGTTCTATGGTCTATGTTGCCCTAGTTTTTGAATGGAACTTTCTAGAGATGTAAACTTGTCAAGAGCTCCATCTTAGGCCGGTTCATAAAAAATAAACACACACACACACACACACACACACACACACACACACACACACACACACACACACCCACACACACACGTCATTGCTGGATTGACAATGGTCAACTAGCGTGATAGAGAGAGAGAGAGAGAGAGAGAGAGAGAGAGAGAGAGAGAGAGAGAGAGAGAGAGAGAGAGAAGGGGGGTGGTTAACTAACAGCTTTAAATTACATGAATATGCTATTCTTCATCATCTTAGAGAATAAAGGACAGGGAGAATTTTGTAGGCGTGAAGGTCACGCATACTTTCACTGGGATCCTGGATTGAAGATAAAAGAAAGATGAAGCAACAGCTGTTACACAAAGAAACTGCACCTGGGAACCAAGTCAGTATTTAGCTGAGAGTGTTCCTCTTTAGGAAGCAAATCCAGGTGAAGAGTCCACATCACTTCAGGCTTGATGGTTGGGCATTAAATGACCACCAGAAACGCCATCCCTCCAAAATGGTTCGAATTAATCAATTCAGTCTCTGGTAAGTCTCTCTGAATTCCATGCTTATCTCTTTACCGCCATTGTTGAGCACAATTTAAAAAAAATGAGTTTTGTGACACAGCCATCATAACTGCTTACTATCACATTTGTCCAGCACTGGCTGTGGTAAGAGATTTACGTTCTTGTCAGCAACTGAAGGATTACATAACAAAATCCCTTGTAAATGTGCTGTTCTTTAGCCATCCATCTCCATATCTAATTTTGTCGAGACAAGATAGCAGATCTTGTAATGTGAACTTGAAAATGGATTATCTACGCCAGACATTTGTAGTACAGTTTTGTTCCAATGGCTTAACGTGCTTCTGGATGTATGTTTTTGAAGTCTTGCAATGGAATAGTTCTCTCTCCATTTCCCCTTGACTTCTGTTCTCAGTCTAACTCGTTTGAATATGATAAATACATGGCTATGAATTCTCCACTTAAAAACTTTCCAGTTGAAGAGTGACATGATTTCCACGTTTGCATTGTTTAGCACAGAACTGTACACCATGGTGAATGTATTGTCATTCCACTTCACGCCATTAGCAATCAGACTGTGTGAAGTTGGTGCTCTGTGATCTTTAAGCAGTGACATCACAGTAACGTTCTGCAGCAACATGTTCCCTTAAACTCTGGTCTCTGCTGTTCCTTTGAAGGACACGAACTATGATGCCGAAAAAGAAACCTACACGGAAAACCTCATTTCTCAATAAAACTGATAAAACACCAGCAGCAAAAGCTGCCAAGTCAGGTCTAAAAGAAGTGCATCTGTCCTTGTGTGCTTTCATTGTGGAAGTAAATGCTTCAGTTGTAGGGAAAAATCCAAACTGCATCCAAACCGACTGTGTTACTCTATTTTGCGTCCACGTTGATAAGGCGAAAATACTGTAATGCTCAATACAATATGTGCCGCATCTTTTGACCTACACATTGGTCCCATCTGTGGCGTGTGACTACTGCAAGATGGCTAGTGGCTTGTCCATAGGTGTTTAGGTTTTGCGATGGCAGTGGTATGGTCAAATGTTAGCCTGGTATGCATTTTTCTTCCATCTGAAATATTGCAAAGGAAATACTGCACTCTCAATCCCAAATCCTTCAGGTAAAACCATTGCTATGTACCATGTGGGCCAATGGGCAGCCACTGATCTTCTGGTGCTGCTCCATCACAATCACAGCTCCCCCAGGACAGCTGCTGTCTGTGCTGAGGACTACATGTGGACCTTTCATCTGAACATTGTTGTAAGTGGACGGCTCGTTCTGGATGCATCATTCCAGTTCTTCTCTGCTGTGTGTCGACACGCTTCAGGGCTGGCCAAAACCTCACTCCACTTTCCTTAACACCTTTTTCTCATCTTATTTAATGCAACAATACCGAAGTAGGTATTGGAGATAATGCCATAAGGTTTGTGTGTGTGTGTGTGTGTGTGTGTGTGTGTGTGTGTGTGTGTGTGTGTGTGTGTGTGTGTGTGTGTGTGTTTCCCGATAAGAGTTATCTGATATGAGGTGGCTGCTTTTTTTTAGCGGATATGTACAACTTCCTTCTAAACTACAGACTTTGACTACTGTCTGTGTGGTTGTCGCCAACGCAGAGCTTATACCCCCCCCCCCCCCCCCCCCCCCCCCAAATAACTTTTCTATCAAGACTTTATAGTGGACTTAAAAGGATGTCCAATAAATCCTAGCTTCGGTAGCATTGCCAGCATATGCTGAATATTAGCAATGCAATTTTTCTGCGAGTTGCCATACAACAGTAAGTGGTCCAAGGCAGCAGTGAGCACATGCCCATCTTTCCTAACATTTGTGAGGGAAGTCTTCAAAAGTGTTACAAACTTCCTAGATGCAAGGACCAAACATGTTAGTACATTCAATTATCGTTTTAATCTTTTCCATTTAATATTTGCTGTTTTTTGTGTGATCAGGATGCACAGAAACCTAGTGGAAACATCATTTTCAAAATCAACTGAAGCCATGTAGCAATCCTCACTAACCAAACTAAGTGCGGTATTCAATGTGTCCATTTTCAAATGACGATACTATTAGGTTCTTTCTTCATTTAGGTTTTACGCCCCGTGTTATTCTAGAACAACCATCTTCTGTGTTCCTTAGGAACGCCTGTGGAAGCAGTCCCCAAGAACGGCGTAGACTGAAGATTTCTTGAATATGAGCTTGTCTGTCTCTGTCTATTATCAGTGACATCGCTCTCACCAGCATTAATCAGTGTGTGTTGTTCTAAAACGGATGGAAAGTCAGTCATGTTATTAAATTCAGTTTTGAAATTTGACAGTTTCTACAAATCAATATAATGAGTGAGTCGTCTCCATGCCTTCTGGGATATTTATTCTATCAAAGTGAAATGGTTTACTTTCCAATGATTGAACAGTGGCAGAAACGAAATATAAAAACGTTACTGACCAGATCATCTGTGGCACTTTGGGGTAACTGTGACGTGTTTTGTTGCGAACTGGATGCAGAGTTTGTTCTCTCCCTGTTTATAACTGGAGTTGTAACTCTAATTTGTTGGTCCTAATAAAAGGATCTTTTCCCCATCAGGTTTCCATGTTTGTCAGAATCTAGAGACCTGCCTTTAGTTAATGTATTTAGTTCTGTCTTTTATGATGGCAACCAGGTCATCTCTAAGCAATGCTGATCAAAACCATGCCTCCATTGTCATGACACATAAAGGCTACTGTTTTGTTTACATGAGATCTCAGCTACTATGTCCACACAGAGAGGTTTTCAGAGTTGCATATTCCAGTAAAGCAATGGCATGAATACCTTTACCTACATTTTCTTTCTGGCTTGCCTGTGGCAACATATTGCTCAAAGGCTCTGCTGGCGCAATGGCTGCATGCAGGATTACTCATTGTGTTTGCTCGATAAGTAGGTCACCATTGCGTGATGGCCGGCAAAATTTTGCATTAACATTTCTGTGCCAAAAATGAGAAGATGATGATTGCTCGTTCCTTTTGCCTGAAGATAACCCAAGAGTTTCGGATTTTATCATGTTTTCTCCTGTAATCCGTTTGTCTGTATTGTCTGGAGAAACTAGTGACCTCTTGTTTCACAATTGACATTGGGGAGTGTTATGGCAGGTCACTAATGCACCTCCATGTTCTGTGCAAGTTCTTGTCCCTTTTCCTCATTGTGGTTTTGGTGAACTTAACATTGGAAAAAGCACACTCAGCTTGTCTTCCTGTTCATCTTATTCTCCCTCAGTGTCAGTGCAGGTGTTTTTCTCTTCTTTCATTTCCTTGGTTCTGTCTCATTTTTAGGTCATTTCAGTGCATAATCATGAACGTTCTTCTACTATATTTTCACATCCTCAAATTGCGTTTGACATTTAGTTTTTAACTTTGAATCAACTGATGCCCCAAACTTCTTCGCATGTTTTCTTACCGCCTGTCTCTTTGGAAACTATCTTGCATTGCATTAGAACGCGTTGGAGTGGGTTGTCTTCTGAAAGGAACACAGTAAATTTGAAATCGTGATGTACCATAGAAATGACAGAGTTAACTTATTTACATGTTGAAATGTCGATTGGTATCTGGAGGGTGGCTTACACAGAAATAATTGATAACCACAACATGTTTAAATGATGGGCACTCGTGTAGCCACACACATAACTATTTCAAACTTAATGTGTCTGCTGGCAGGGGCAGGGATTTATTGTAGCTAATGCCTGGCGTCAACTGGCTGCTTTCTCCCTTGAAGCTTTTTCATGTAAGCATCACCTGACCAATGGCAAGAAAGAAGTAATACAGGCTTTAGCTCTCTGGTTAATTCATGTCTATAACTAATGATAAGGGTCAAAAGAAGCTAAACTGACTCAAGTGGTGAGGAATCTGAAAGTGTTGCTGGGACTACGACAAAAAAGCTGAGTAGGGTTGTGTATGGGGCAGCCATATTGAACAGCATTAAAGTCTTGATACTGAGAGGGAATAGATATGAATGAAAAAAAACTGAATCCGAAGATTCCAGCGTTGCAAGTAATATTCAGATGCTTTATCTGGATAAGAGAAAGTGGGCTTCAGGAGCAGATAAGAAGATAAGGGAGATGTTTTGGGAATGTGAGAGCACGAACCTTTCCATTTCCACAGTCCTTCATGCCTTCCGTGCACCCAGACCGATCACAAAGTCTTCGTCACGTCCATCTGAACAATCCTCTCGATAATCACACACCAGACTGTAAGACACGAATTCCCTTGATAGGTCACAATAAAAATACGGTTGTGGCAGCCCCTTGGACATACTACAAGTCGCCCTGTACCATGTCTCAGTGTTCTCCAATTCTCTGCACTGACTTTTCACATCACAGGCCAATAGTTCGTGAGTCAGGTGCTGCATGGGACAGATTTCGAGATGAACACGTGACGTGGTCGTGCTGCCCGGCACTGGGAGTGTGACAGGTATGCTGATATGATCATGATCGGAAAGCAGAGGGAGTTCACATACAAAGCCGTCTAACCGGGTACTACAGAAACACATACTAAAACGGGAAAGTGTGAATCCCAACAAACACACCACGTCGAAAGACTGTACACCAATTTCTTTTCCTTTCGTCAAAAAGAGAACCACAGCTCCACTCTCCCAGAATAGAGTGTGTGCATACCTGCGAAAATCCTCATGGAACTCAGATTAAACACACACACACACACACACACACACACACACACACACACACACACACGCACACACACACACACACACACACACACACACACACACACACACACACACACACACACACACACACACACACACACACACACACACACACACACACACACACACACACACACACACACACACACACACACACACACACACACACACACACACACAATACACAAACAACAATGCCATTCTATGAATGAAAAAACATGATACCTATAATCCAAAACTCTTTGTAATGTTCTAGGCACAGTTTTTAGCCTGCAGTAGGGAACACTTTTTACGCCCCCTCCCCCCGTCTTTTGCATTGTGGGTATAAACAGCACCAGTCACATGGTCAGATAAAGAGACGTCATTCGCCTAATCACCTCTTGTCCCAAGTCACTACAAGAACCCAGGGGCTGGTCTTTCTATTTACGTCTTTGGCAAAGTCTCTCTAGACTGGGAATAACAGGTGATGAAAATACATCCTGACACAGCAGAGCTTCAACTAGTTAACTCTTATCGCCCCCAAAGAGAAACCTCTATCTTTCAAACCCATAAGCAGGACAGACTCCAAAATGACTGTCGTGGATATTTCAACATCCACACCTGCGAATCTGATCCTGATCAACACTTTCTTCAAACCTGGCCTTCTGCACTGAAGACATTCACACAACAATGCCCAGCGAGAGGCTGGAAAACAGTAGGATGGCATTAATGGTAGGTCTGTATCCCTGCACTTAAATCTTTGAATCTCAGGAAAGGCCATCTTCCCACACTAGACTGCACTGAGCTATCACACCAGGTTCCCTATGAAATACAGAACAGTCCTGGCCGCAATGTGCATGCGCGTCATGTCAACATTAGGCTGTCTTAAAACATTGCCTCTGAAAGAAAGACCCTTTCACCAGGGAGTTTAAAAAAATCCAATAATCTCACTTTACTTCTCAAACAATAGAAAACGTACATTAGGACATTGAACTAAGATACCACATAAGCAAGCACACAAAATAAACAGTCTTGGTTGTTACATAGGATTCAGGGTTGTCTGTTCATTTTGTAGAATTTTGCTGCTGTTGCACCGATCCAGATTTCTCCACCGGGGAAATATTTCATGACTTCCTCGAAGGCCTTCACTTCCTGGGCAGTCTCCAGACTGACCAGAGAAGCTCCCATTTTTCGGCACTCTTTCTTGGCCTTCGAACGGGAGATTCTGTAATTTGCTTTAAAGTTAAAGATGTAGCAGCTCCCTCCAGCAGAAACCTGCCAAGGAAAAGGACAGGAGGCAAGTAGGATAACAAGGGTTAACAATATGCATGAGAACATGAAAGCATGGGGCATAGGTTTGTATATGGTATTTTTATTATTATATTATTATTATTATTGGTGTTGTTGTTATTATTATTATTATCATCATCATCATTCATCATTATTATCGTCATTATATTCATCATCATCATTATCATCATTATTATCATCATTTTATACTGTTATTATCATTATCAATCCTAGTATTATCATCATCATTATCATCATTATTATTATTAATCATTATTTTCATTATTGTCATTATCAATATTTATGATCATTATCATCATTATCTGATTATTTCATCATTATCATTATAGTATTATCGTTATTGTTGCTGTATTGTTGTTGTGAGTAAAGAAGAGATAGAGTAAGAGAAGGGAATAGTAAAGGGAGGGGAGAAAGGAACATGAATAATGTATAAACGAGGTAAGTAATGGACTAGTGTGATAGTGTACTTGTTGAGGGCACAGCGGGCTGGCATTGTGGGGGTGGTTAGGCACATGATGTTTTTGGATGATGATGGTATCAGTTGGGGCAGAGGGTCCCTAGTCTGGCACTCAGGTAGGATCCCTGCGTGATACGCTCAGAGATGTCACTTTGTAAATGCCAAAGCGTCAGGACTTTCACATGACTGATTGTTCCGGATGTGCGCTTGGTTCGTGTGTGTCTGTGTGTCTGACTCTCCCAGAAATGTGGATCCGTGTTTGTGCTTTCCTACCACACACCCCACACACACTCAATCGCACATAGACAGCCAGGCAATACAAAACCGTAATTCTTTTCTTATTTTTGTCTATGCTGCCTGAGCCATCAAACAAAATTCAAAACATCATCATCAATAAACACAAATAACGCACAAGGAAGTAACCACTTCCTAGAAAAAAAAAAACAAAACAAAACAAAAAACCTATCAATTAACAGGAACACACTGAAGTAGCACTCTGCTACATTTGAGGCACCAGCCTCCACTTCCAAGAGCTGTGGCTCTGTTACTACACAGAAACAAGGATCTCACATATCACAAGAACGACGCTGACGCTGCAGGTCGTTGTCACACACAGGCGGTGGTTCTGTCTCAGCAGGACCAGCGCAGGGCACAGCTGGCAAACAGGACTTAGGAACTCGGACCCAAGGCGACGACTTCTCTCTCGCAGAAGAGGCGCTGGCACAGCTAGCTTGTCGGGTAGATACTGACATGCAGCAGCCTCTCGCACACCCGGCACGGTGGAGAATGGGGACACACAACAGGCCCCGGACCCGAGGTAGGGACAGGGACAAACCAGTTCCCAAATACACCTGTGGCACACAACCTGGGGAACTGGCCGTCACAACAACTAAACTGAGTCCCTTGTCGGCTGGACTGGGTAGTCGAACTAGCCAGAATTTCTTTAGAGACTGGGTGGCTACCATCGTTCACCCGACTTACACGGTGTGCAGATGAACACCAGTTAGCCAGCTTAGCCAACCGGTTTTCTAGCGGAGTTATTGTAAACACTGTGATCGGACAAAAATCTGTCCGTCACACTGATGTTGTGTTGGGGATGGCTGGAGTACAGCGATATTGGTTTTGGTCGATGATGGCAGATGTAAACAAGTGTTCAGAAATGTGCGTCTTTCAAAAGATGAAGAAGCTCAGTGGTACATTCCATGTCATGTACCACTCACAGTGAAACATGTGCTTTTAGAGTGTTGGGACTTGCACGATGTAAGAAGCAGCTGGTACGTTGGGGTCTGAAGGACAGTCACTAAAGTTGGTTTATATTGTAAGGGGTCATTGTTTGACCTTAAAGAATGGAAAACTATTTCTGAGAAAAGAAGTCAAGACAGACAGTTGCAAACTGGTTGCCCATCTATCTGTCTATCTTCTCACGAGGATGCTGCAGTTTAGCACTGATTAGCATATGTCAGTAGTGACCCATGGAGGGAGTTACACTTTCGTATCCAGGTCTATTATTTCTACACACTGT
The DNA here is from genome assembly GCA_016801955.1 of Conus betulinus. Classification (NCBI taxonomy): domain Eukaryota; kingdom Metazoa; phylum Mollusca; class Gastropoda; order Neogastropoda; family Conidae; genus Conus; species Conus betulinus. Next base: position 16,607 of record JADBJO010019811.1, on the reverse strand, counting down.
AAACATTTTACACTCTGCCAGTTGCCAAGTTCTGTAAACACCCCCCTCCCCCACAACCCCAATTTGCTTACGCTGATATCGCAGAATTCAATTCACCATTGGAATGAATGTAATGGCCAGAGCCTTTTAGCTTTACCTTCCAGGTCCACATTTGTCGGAGGTGTAGGGACAAGGGGCCTCGTCTTCATGCTCTGCACACTGAGGAGTAAGATCACAGGGGAAGTGTTTTTAAACAGGTCAGGCCACACTGACACTGAGCAGTTCCAGGTGCCCAGTCCTGGCAGTCGTTGAAGTTTCAAGTTTCTGCGTGGGAAAGAGAAATAGAGTGTAAACGGTCTGCACTCTGAACTACGAAAACCAGTGAAATAGAACAAAGATATGTGGCGCTCTTCACTACCTACATTGCCAACGTCTTCAGGGAACTGGAACAAAGGGGGGTAACGAATTGTGAACGTTTTAAGAAATTTTGCCTGGAGTTACACCGACCAAGTAATATCGTCATTGACCTGTAGCGTTTTCTTTCTCTGCCAGCTGTTGACACTCAGCATGATGATGTGATCAGGTGGTCTGGTCAGAGTGACACAGCTTTGGATAACTGTTGGACATGGGGTGGATCCATCCAGTCCTGGGGTCTGTATGTACCCTGCACAAAGCAACCTCCGTATCATCTTAAAACTGGTCATGTCACGAACGCAAAAAAAAAAAACATTAGTTCAACAACAATGTTTTCCATCCCCACAGTATAAACATGGAGAGGGTAACCCACAGTGATTGGCAGTGTGTTTTGTTTTCAGTGGTATTTGAACGATAGATTTCAACATTTGGGTCCGTGTAATGGACATGACTAATTGTCGAAAATAGTCTATTGCAAGTCATACCTGCTACCTACAGCTATGGAAACTGGTCGCCAAACAAGGCACTGTGAACATGTGAATTATGTCCACAATGGGCAGATTTGAAATGTGGTCCCAGATGGTTTGAAAATTACTCGACACAGTTTTAGTTGAGTGATATGCATCCATATCTTTGAAATACAGTTACTACATATATGAACGCTTGATATACCTGGGCAAAGAAGAAGAAGAAGGAGAAGAGAGAGAGAGGAGAGGAGAGAGAGAGAGAGAGAGAGAGAGAGAGAGAGAGAGAGAGAGAGAGAGAGAGAGAGAGAACTGTTTTGGAAAAAAAAAAAACAAGAAAAAAAAACAGCAAACAAGCAACCAGGCCACGCACAAAATATACAAATCCAAACACACCAGATTCATAAAACTAAGTTGATGAGCCTTTTCATTCTGTGTTTAAAATAATGCTTTTAGATACATTTAGGCTCTCAATGGCATATAAAACATTCAGGTCTGTCTGGCTAACTATGCATGTATGTGGCCATCAACTCTGAAAGATTGGATCCGAAAAGGACACACACACACACACACACACACACACACACACACACACACACACACTACATAACCTTACTGTGACAGACCATTTTTTTGTCCGGTCACAATTTTTTACAACTGCGTTAGCTGGAACATGTTCACCAGCAAACCGGTTGATTAGTTTACCTGACTGACAGCTACTCACCTGCGCACTGTATAAGCCAGGTGAGCTAAAACGGTCAGTCAGTCTCTACAGCAGTTCCGGCAGTGCAACTTCCCAGTGCCTGAAGAGGAACTCCGCACTAGTTGCTGTGGCAGTAAGATATTTCATTATTAGCCATTTGAAATCGCAAACCAAATCGTCGTTCTCCCCTGCTGTAGGCGACTGTGACCTTCTCAGCGCCTAGTAAACGTTTCTAGAAAAACAAAAGTATTTGTTGCCATTTGGTATATCTTGTGACTTGATAGGGCGATAGGTGGAAATTGTTTTTTAGAGAGTATGAATAGAAAGAAGAAAAAAAATGTTGTGATGAGTGATCGGAAAAGGAGATGGCTTTAGCTAGTTCATGGTGTTATGATGGAAAACAGTTTTGTTTATTTTGCTAATATATGAGAATGATACAAATGATAGTAAGCTCTGGAAGTGAGCGATCGAAACTATTATGTATTAATGGCTGGAAGATTTATTCTGAATGTTGATGTGGGGGAGCTAAATGGAAACCCTTTTGATATGCATTCATCTGTTGATAAACAGGAAATCATGTCGATAAGTATTTAAACCATCTTTGATATGAATAATGAATATCTATTTGTTGATAAACACAAAGAGTGTGTGGAATCATTCCTTGGTATGTATTTAAGGGCTGTTACTGTTACTAATGAATAATGTTGTGAACAGAAATCATTCTTTGAGATGTAGTGATTATGTAGACACAGACTTTTTAAACGTTTTGTTCATACCACCGAACCAGGACTTAGAATTCTCGATGACATCACCTTTTATTTCATGGCTTTCAGTATGTTCAATGATAATGCCATCCATGTGAAGAGAAGGGACACTACTGCAAAGATTTTAACTTTTTGTGGGGCCATGTGTATGAATTAAGTCTATAGTGCAGCAAGGTAATGCAAATTCACTCTCATGGGTTAGACAATTCATTGATGTTCTTGTGTGGAGAGATCTCTTCATAATTAGAATCTCTGTATACATGTTGTAAAAAAAATAAGCAAATCATTCGTGCAGACTGAAAGCAATAGAGATCGTTATGTGAACTGGGGTATAATGTATTTGTTGGGCAAATCCAAAATATAGATCAAACAAAGTGACAGCATTATTTGTTACACGTTATTAGTCATACACCTTGGGTTTTCAAAGAAACAGTGTGCTATATACAAAGTCAGAAGCCCTGAGAAGTCTACGGTGAGGACTGTAGTTGTTTTACTACTGCTAATATTTGGTATCCATTCATCACCTGGAGCAGTCGGAGCAATATGATAAGAATAGTTCGCTCTAGGACCTAACTGACATGGATGTGATCAAAACATTAAAAATCTTCTCTTTAAATTTGACTTGTTACGAATGTGAAGAACACACACACACACACACACACACACACACACACACACACACACACACACATACATATATATATATATATATATATATATATATATATATATATATATATATATATATATATTTCCCACACGAAACCAAACCCAAATTCATACAATTTTAGTCTTAGATTAGAGGTCCAGTTTTTCTTTCCCCTATTATGTAACTCTAGGCTGTAGACTTTGTAAGGCAATCTGTGTTGTTCCATTTGTGTTATTCTTAGCCCGTAACGAGTACACTTTACTACTGAAGTTTAGTGTATAGGGTATCTATTGGTCTCTCACTACACCAGATCGTTCGGCGTTTTCAATGAAACACCAATAAATTTCTTTGTAGCATACCAGCGAATTTTCTCAAGATGCATAGCAGCAGAATCAAAACCCCATATTTCAGCTCCATATTGGAGAATCGGTTGAACTTGAGCATCAACTGTTTTTAAAGATAAAATCAAAGATCCATATTTAACATCGTTAATTTCTTCAGTATACACAATAACGCATAATTAGCTCTACGTGAACGATCTTTATAAACGAAGGTAAAGCTTAAGCATGTAGAAAAAATACATGCCAAGGTATTTGTAAGCATTCACAATGGGCATATCAGTTCCATTATATATCCACCTTTCTCTGGCTGCAAGATATCTACCCTTCCTGAACACACAACAATGTTATATTTATTCATGTTTATATTTACTCGAACTGCAGATGCTCTTTCTAAACTGTTCAACTGGGTTTGTATACCAACTATCGTTTCAGACATCAGTGCAACATCCGTCAGCTAAAAAAAGCATGAAAATCTATTAAAAAGAATCACCTGTGAATTTTGCACCATGTCGTCTAGAATTAGTCATTTCCTTCGTATAATTCATTAATGAACAAAGAAAACAAAATGGGACTATAAACATCCCCCTGCTTAACTCCAGTTTGCACAAGTTAAATAATTAGTCATATAATACTCCTGTTTGCAGAATCAAAGACTTCCCCATAATCAAAAAGGCAAATATAATTTACGATTCGAACAAAACTGTTCTGCACAAATGCCATTAAAGGGAACATGTGATCTACGATAGAGTAATGTCATTTAAAATCCAGCTTGGCATTCACCTGTGAGGTTCTTTTCCTCTATCCACTCCTGCAGTCTTCCCTTGATAACAGTATGTGTACCATTTACTACAAACATTACACAGAGAAATTCCTCTATAATTATTTGGAACATCAATATTATCCTTTGTAAAGCCACCCCTGTCACATAGAGTATTGAAATACGTTGTAACAAAATCCAACATCAAATTAGACTTGCATGCATTTTTCATCATTTCACCATTTATACTATCAAGGCCACTAGCTTTATGACTTTTCAGATTTTTCAAGGCCGTCATAATTTTATCCCTTGAAATTGGACGATTGAAATAATCGTCACTGGAATTAATATCATCACTGGTATCATTGTGATCATTTCCACCACCACTGCTTGGCTCATCTGTAGCATCACCTGTGTCTACGTCATTTTCAAGCAGTTTCTGAAAATGTTGAAACCTGTCTTCCAAACCAATGTTAATAGACGGTTGTTTTCATTTATTGTTAATTCTATGCATTGAATTCCGAAACTCCCTCTAGACATTCACAGAAGAAACCCACAGTTGTACTAAATTACTGTTCAACTATTTACGTTTGTGTTTCAAAAGAGTTTTGCAGTCATGCCTGGCTGCACATTAAGAAAAATGATCAGGTGAAATAATGTGCGACGAAATTTATTTTAAAAGGTTACGAGTCTTTCGTTTACCATTACGACATTCTACGCCATACCAGTCATCACAGATTTGTTGTGCATTTACATCAAACTGTATTTTATTTATTTATTTTTTTTTTAATACATTCAGCTGCATCTTTTAGGCAACGGTTAAAATATATCAAAGATTCGTTAATATCAACATCAATTTTTCTAATTGCCATTTCTATTCTCTGCTGAAATTCAGGAGAGCACACTGCATCACCGAAAGTACTGGCATAAGTCTTATTTCAACTTTAAGTATCCAACAATGTTTATTTTTGCATTATTTATGTTTTCATTAGAAAATCTGAATTTCATCATTACAGACATATGCTCAAATTCAACTCTTTCTAACACATGCAGTTCACAATCATTAACATGTTTTGCAAACAAACACGTGACATCATGAAATAATATTTATTGACGCTATTGCATCTCTAAGAAATGTATGTGTAGCGACCGTCGAAATCGCCCTGACACATACCATTCACACTACTTATATTCAAAAGCAGTGCACACATTACTCAACATCTTACCATAGTTGTTCAGTACAGTATCTTGGGACTTCCTGTTCGTACATACAGGGTTACTTAAATGCTTATAACCAAAAGGCAAAGAGCAAGAGAGAGAGAGAGAGAGAGAGAGAGAGAGAGAGAGAGAGAGAGAGAGAGAGAGGAGAGGAGTGAGGAGAGAGAGAGCTAGAGCAGTGTGTGTGCTTAGCTACAGTTGCTGCACACACACACACACACACACACACACACACACACCCAGAATCTGCAAGTTTAGCAGCCCCGTCTCGTATCGATCTCTTCTATTTGCGTCCTGTGTACAGAAAAGCCAAAGGCGAAAGGGGGGAGGGGCAGCTCAACTAAGGCTTTGCTATAAAGAGCCGCAGTGGCGAAGTGGTTAGCATTGTGGACTCCCAGCTGGGAGGTTGTGGGTTCGATTCCCATCAGAGTCATGTGGGATTTTTCTGCCCCGACTGGCTCCTATCCAGAGTTGAGTTTGCTACAGGCTCAGTTGGGAAGACTGGGACCACTCAGTCGAGTTCAATCCACTTAATGACTGCGTCTCTGAGAGTGTTACTCAAATCTCCTGACCAACACTGCACGTGTCTGTTTTTCTCAGGCCTGGTTCATGCCAGCATATATTATGAAAGGAAGCATAGAGCACAGCCCTGTCATGCAGTATCAGACCGGAATGGAAATCTGTAGCATCATCTTCATCATCATTCTCATAGATCAGCATAAAAAGTCTCAAATTCTGTGGTCCTTCATACCCTGCTCTCATGGTATCAATGTCCTCTCCACGTCTGAGACCTTGGTTTAGTTCCGTCAGGGTCACTGGTATCAGCGAGCCATGGGAGCTGTCGTTGAACAGACGTGGTGGCGCCCTCCAGAGGGACAGCTCACTCATGCCGGCTCTGCGACTAAGCAGCTACTGTTGTCAGTAGGAGGATTAGTAGGTGGTGTCCCGCATATGTTGGATCTGAACAGGCGCCACTGAACGCCACCGAAGTGACTCAGCAGCAGTGCAGTGTCGCCTCGGTGGGTTGCCTCTTGATGACTTCACATCGACTGCTCCCTGAGGATTGCCAGTGCCGGGGCTGCGGCAGGACTGACAAGGCTGTGGCTGTGGATGGGGGATCGGAATGAGCAGCGTGGGTGCAATGTCACTGAAGTGGCACAGAAGATGGGACAGCAAAGAATAAAATTTGCTATATTTTGCTAGATTTTTTGATGATTTAAAATGTAGTGATTTGGTGTATGTGTGTGTATGTGTGTGTGTGTGTGTGTGTGTGTGTGTGTGTGTGTGTGTGTATGCGTACGAGCATGCGTACGCGAGAGTGTGTGTGCGTGTGTGCGTGTGTGTGTGCGTGTGTGTGTGTGTGTGTGTGCGCGCGCGCGCGCGCGCGCTTGCATGCATATGCATGTGGTTATATCCTTTTTAAAAAACAGTCTTAAAACATGTCACTCACCTGCAGATGGAGACGAATCAGTGAGTTGCAGCTCCAAATGCTGCCTCTCAGTCCGGTGAACAGCAGAAAAGGACAGCGATAGGGACGCAGTTTTATTACAACCATCAACGAACTTGTCACACTTATGATCAGACTGGAAAACGTCCTTAGACACTGTGACATTGACAGTGTCTGTCATACTATATTGAATAGGGAACGATGTGGACAGTTTGCATTTTGTCGAAATTCCACTCTCTTTGATAACACTGAAATGGTCGGAATATTTCAGTTCGAACTCTTGTGTGCACTCGTTGATCAGAAACCGCACAACATGGTAAGGTCGTACGTGGAGTACTAAATCACACTCCCATTTGAAAATACTGGCAGGACTTTGAACACGGAGATGACCATTTGGGCCTTTGATAGTAAGTTCTTTTACTGCTGGGCTTTGCAGGCATGTAGACAAACCAGAAATATATATGGTCGCGTTCTGTGTTTTACTATTTCTAGTGCTAAATCTGTGTGGAACGTTCTCCTGTGTCGGTACATTGATAATGGTACCTTGAATTGACACAAGATTAAAACGGCGCTGGGCAGGTTCAGTCACTGCTACACCATGTAACCGTTTTGTATGCTTGGTGGTGGTTATGTCTTCAGAGGCGTTGAGAATAAAATGTACCATTGTGCTGGGTATTTTTGCCTTTAAGTTGTTTGTCGGGGGGAGCGCTGTCATTTGCTGTCAATACGTAAACATTGCAAAGCACAGTAATCACTAGACTGGTATCCTTGAATTCTGTATTCATGTTGCTGCGCCAAATGATATTCGTACCTCTGGCCCAGCTGTCAGTGGATATGTACATTCATAAAAAAAAATTACACTGATTATTAATTTTGTCGTAAACGACACATGTCAGGACTGTTGTAAATACACACAGGATGTAGCCAAGTTGATTTGAAATAGCCTGACATATTTTCAGTTTGCAATTAAATATATGGATATGTAATACACCAAAACAAAGCATCGTTGTAATAAAACGAATACAAAACAAAAAACAAACAAGCAAAGACAAACAAACAGAAACAGACAAAAAAAAGAAAAAAGAAAAGAAAAAAGGAAAGAAAAGAAACGACGACACACTGACATTTCAATAGTTAAACAAAAAATACCTTGAAGAAATTTTGAAACTGTAAAAGTTTGAGAAGAATGTAAGGGTTATCACAATTATGGCAAGCCCTTCGCTGTTTGGGTAGCACTATCTATGAATTGAATGGAATCCATATGGATTGATAATTCTGTTTTCATATGTATATATGCGAACAAATTACAAATTACCATCCATTATGTATGTATGTGTGTACATACATACATACATACATAAATACATACATCATGGATGTCTGCCGTGGGTCGATGAAGACGTCAGTGACTATGCATGTGTGAGCACAAGCCAAAGCTGGACACACAGATACGTCTACACTTTGGGTATGTGACTGCTGTCATTGGGTCAGGTCTCCTCTCTTTGCAGGCTTGGTGCTTTTGGTACAATTCCTGCAAACGCTTTTCTTCGATGCTATTTACTCCTTTGTGGACAGCAAGTAGCCAGGCACTGCGGTCTGTGGCAAGGTAATTCCAGCCCTGAAGTGGGATGCCACAGGAAGCCAGTGATACTTTCAGGCAGTCCTTGAAGCGTTTGAGTGGTCGCCCAGTGGTTCTTGTTCCAGCTGCCAGCTCAGAGAAGAAGACCATTTTTGGAAATCGCATGTCGTCCATTCGTACCATATGTCCACCCCACTTCAACTCCACTTTCATAATCAGCGCCTCGATACCAGACATCTTTGCTCTGCGAAGCATTTCTGTGTTGGAAATCCTGTCCTCCCAGGAGATGCCCATGATCTTACACAGGCAGCAGAGGTGGAACTGATCCAGAATCTTCAGTTGTTTCCTGTACAGTGTCCAGGTCTCATAGCTGTAGAGCAGCGAGGTGACAACGACTGCTCTGTAGACTGCCAGTTTGGTATTTAGACTGAGCCACGCTCTCCCCACACTCTGTTCCGAAGGAAAGGAAGCTCTGCTTTTGTCAGTCTGTTCGACACTTCTTTATCCAAGCCTCATGATGAAGACAAGCAGCTCCCCAAGTAGGTGAAGCTGTCAACATTCTTCAGGGTCGTGTCCTCGATCACGATCTTTGGGTCTGGAGGAGAGAGGCCGGTGCTGGCTGGACCATCATTTCTATCTTCTGCAGGCTGATCATCAAGCCAAAGGCCTTTGCTGCTGTGGACAGGCAACTGGCAAGTTCTTGAGGTCTGTTTTTTTTTGAGCGCTGTGAGTGCACAGTCATCGACAAACGGGAAGTCTCTCACAAGGATCTCAAGAACTTTTGTTCTGGCCTTCAGGCACATTAAGTCGAAGAAGCGGTCATCACATCTGTAGGGGACAGTGATCCCCGCATTGGTACTGATGAGAGCAGCGAACAGCATTGTGGCGAACATGAGTCTGAAATAGGGTTGGTGCCAGGACACATCCCTGCTTCACTCCATTGGACATGGGGGAGGGGTCAGACACAGTACCGTTTTCTACCCCTGCGAGCCATCATACCGTCATGGAAGGATCGTATAATCTTGACAAACTTCAGTGGGCAGCTAAGTTTGGACAGTAAAGCCCACAGACCCACGTGACTGACTGACTGACTGTATCGAAAGCCTTTGTCAGGTCCACAAAGAGGATGTAGAGGTTCTGATTCTGTTCCCGGCATTTTCCTTGCAGCTGGCGAAACAGCGAAGGTCATGTCGGTTGTCCCCCTGTTGCTCCTGAAGTCACACTGGCTCTCGGAGACGACACCACCCAGTAAGTGGTGTATGATGTGATTCAGGATGACACGGGCCATAATCTTTCTGGGTTCAGTTCAGTTCAGTGGTTTATTTAACGTCTATTCATCATTGATGATATTAGACAAAAAATAATCTAACAACGTCATTATTATCTAACTATGCTTAACCTCAAAAATAAAAAAAAAAAACAACAAACAAAAAAAACAAAAAAAACCACCGCATCAAAGCAACTTCGCAATTTTAGATTGTGTGATAATAGTAGCAATTTTTATGATAGAAGGGCTGGACAATGTTTGACTGATATCTTGGACTTTGATGTCATATTAATAATTTCTTTATAGATTGGAGTTAAGACGGAACATTCCATCAATAGATGGTGCACTGAAATAGGCTTACCACAAGTACAAAGAACGTGGCAAGAATATTTTGTGTTCCATGCATTCAACTTGAGTTTTGTTACTATCTTGGAAATGTGACGAGGACAAGTATTTGCATATTAAGATTTTCTCCACAACCCTCCCCGCCCCGTATGCCTCCCCCCCCCTTGTATTAAAACCGTCCCACCCACCCCCCCCGCAATCCCCGTTTAAGACTTGTCTGAGACACGCCAGTTTACCGTATGTCCACAATGCGCTATGAGAACTTGTCCCACCTACTGATGGGGGTCATGGGCATTGGCCTCTCGGCGCACAAGGACCAATGTGAGCTCACACATAGAGCAGAATATCTGTACAGCTTCCAATTCAATCCACAGTAAGGTGCCAGGGCACAATAGCCCTACTTCTGAAGTAAATATGGGAAAAAACCCTTTGCAAAATGACAATTCTTTGGACATTTAGACTAGGAAGTCACAAAACCAGAACCACTACCAGTGTTTATCTAGGAGACTGCGCCAACATGCAGTGTAGAATCGAGACTTCAGAAGTGATTAACTATACAAACGTGTTCAAAGATGAAACTCGACATTCACCTCAACAACGAGATTAGATTACGAGTTTTCTAGAAGTTATTTAGAAAAAAACACTTGTGTAAAATGTAATCAAAAAACCAGTCCCACAACAAATGTGATCCCCAAGGTGGATCGGAATTCTTAGCTGCGTTGATGGGGATGATCTTCAGAAATTGTTGATAAATCAATGTTACATCACGACATAAGCTTATACGTTGTAATTTCTAAAATTGGTATTATAAATTAAATAATATTTCTAGCTCGTTTGGTGGAATAATCTTGTTGCGAGTCCATCAATAGTTCTGCTGTAAAAGCGATTGTCTTAACCTACTTGACAGGCTTTCTTGATCACATATTTTGACGGTCTAAAAGAATGCCGTTGATTGGTTCTCAAAAAGGTAAGTACCTCTAGCTGCAGCTTGGGATAACCTTTTGATAGTATTTTGAGTTGAAATAACGGGTACCCCCTAATGACATTTGTTTACTTGCTTTGCTATCCAAAAACTTTGTAGCTTTTTCAAAAAAAGATATTAGCCTGAAAGCAGAAAAATAAAAACTTCTTGGCAAATCTTACATAAATTTGGAAAAATCGAGAACTAAAGGATCGTAAGACAAAACCACATAAACCTTTTAGTGTTCTTGCCTCCGTCAGGTGCAACAAACGAATGTATCAAATAACGATAAATGCACTTAGTTCTTTTTCTCGCCTGGCTATATGGATGTTCTATATGCTTAGACAAATCCAACTAACATTTTGTTGTCAACAAGCCAAGGCCTAAAATCTAACTAAAAACAATCCTTTTATCGAATAGGCTGATATAAATGTTCTAATCTAATTTTCAAAATAAGTTTGTTGTCCAAATTTTAGGACTCCAAAAGTTGCAAACACATGTTTTTCCATATCACAGATTTTAAACTATTCCTCTTATATAATAATTAGATAAACTTGTTTAGTTCCTGTTGATATATTGTCTGCACATGTCTGATAATCTCTTATTCCTTTAATAATCCTCTATTCCTAAATGGGTGTTACCCCCATACTGCAATATTATCAGCGTTATTGAACCACCTGTGTGTTCTTAGACAAAGCTTTTGGAAGATAAAAAAAAAAATCTTTCCTGCTATGCTCAACAGTTAGATACCTACCTCGTGTGGTTGTCACACGGTGCTCTGTCGCCCGGTCTGTTCATGTACAGGTGGATGATGTTTGGCAATCAAAGTGCAAGTGTCTTGTGGTACTGCTCCCCTCCCATCCAGACGGCTGCTTATCAGCTCAGTCAAGTTCGTCAGCCAGGTCGCTAGATGGGCCTCACTCACCGAACCTTGAAGATCTCAGGGGGAATGCCTTTTTCGATTTCGAGCTGCTTGCTTTCTGCGAGTGCTGGGTTTCCTCTCCTTTAGTCGGTGGAGTCGTCAAGCGATGACCAAAACGTCTGGACGCTGTGGCCGTGAGGCAAGTCCCGGATCGCTTGCTCGATCAATCATGAGCTGATGATGGTACTCTTTCAGAAGCTGGTGGAAGTGGTCACCACAACCGCCCGGCTGTACAATGTCACTCTTCTCAGTAAAGCAGAAGTGGCCATCAACTGTCCATACAGGGCGCACATGGCGTTGGAGGATGAGAGCCATTAATACATAACTTCAGGCCTGACAAAAGAACTTCTGGGATGTGTTGTGCTCGTCATCAGCGTACTGTACTGTATGTAAACTCTGCGGCACTTCTCTGGTCGCAGTCTGCAGATCTCCGTGTGTTGTTGCTGTACAAGCCAGTCCTGGTGTGGTCTTTCCTTGGGTACCACCAAGAGACAGCCTGGCAGAGTTCCATGGACCTGCGTTTTCTGAAGTTTACATTAGGTAAACTATTGAGCTGGGTTCTCAGGAATCAAGGTCGAGTCAGGAAGGTTTCCTTTGTCATTGAATCATTCATTCAGTTCTGGGACATCCAAGCTTCTTCTTGATGTCAGCTTTCACGGCCGTCTAGTGGGTGCTAGCGATGGAGAAAAGAAAAAGAAAGCTTGCACCCTCAGCAGAAGGTGGTCAGTCCAAGTCCAGCATTCCCTCCCCTCGTGGCTCTTGTGATGTGGACAATCCGGTGATGTCACGTCGCCTAGTGATCACAAAATGTCAATCAAGTGCCAGCGTCTGGAGCGCAGAGGGTGTATCCATGGGGGCCTTTCCCGGTGTCCCTGGCGAAGCTTCGGAACAGTGTGTTGCTGATAGGTCCAGCCCGCGCGTGGTCTCAGTCGGCTCAACCGGAAAGGCGCGGACTTAAATCTAAGCCAGATAGCACGGATCGGACATTTGAGTTTTCCTGTCCCACTCCCATGCCAGGTCCCGCTGACATGCGGCCCCCAAGACTGGAGTAAAGGACTGGGAGTGAGGTGCCCCAACACGAGCGATTTTGAAAGTCCCCAAGGAAATAAAACTTGTCATCCTTTGGGATACTGCATAGCAAGTTTGAAAGGTATGGTTAGATGTAAGTAAGAATAGAACCAGTCCTTCTGTTCTCTTGGGTGTAGGTCTGTTGGGGAACGTGTGCACCCTGATGGTGTCCAGGTGTGCTACTTTTTCTTTTAAAGGGCAGTTCATAGTCCCTCGTCATCACGACGATCATCAGTTCCTTTTGGGAGAGGAGAATCTAGGTGCTGACACAGCGAGGTGCAGGCTGGCAAACGCCCTCCTGCTTCCCTTTTAACTTTATAGCCAACGGGGTCCTTCTGTCCAGAAGAAGGTGTACCAGGAGCTCCTTGTCTTCTGTGAAGAGTCTCCAGTGGCTGCCAAGGCACGTCTCCTAGGTTGCAGAATCCAATTTGTAACGTGTAACGCGTTTTGGCCCATCCCGAATTGGGCCCAACGAGGCGCTGTTTGACGCCTCTGGTCTGATCGCTCCTCCTGTTGTCCCTTTGATCCACTGACCGGGTTCACCAACAACTAAGCTCCAACTACATCACAGTGCGCTTGTTCTTTGTGGTATCTTTTTTTGGAATGAATGAATTCTGTTGCCAAGAGGAAATGCAGAGCAGTGCCAGAGTGATGATGTCGTGTTTCATTCACCCCAGCCGTTCTCAGGGGCTCCACTCCTGATCTTTTTTTCGTTAGGGGTTTACTCCACGTAGGGCCTTGCTTTACCCAGGCAGACCAAAGCAGCCTTCAAGGACAGACCATTTAATGGGACCAAATCTTTTTCACTATCGTGTACACGTCAGACTAAGTAGACAATACTATTTAAACACATTTGTAAAGCTGCGTGGACGGCGTAAAGCAAACACAGAATCAGAATCAATGAACTAGACGCTTGCCAAGTCAGTCTTCGGTAACAACCATATCGAAGTAGGACACACAGCCAGCAATGAAAAAAAGTCCTTGAGAAAAAAACCTTTGCCATCAAAGATATGTTAAACCCTGATGAAACATAATTATAATGCAATTAATTTCTAGCATAAGAGCGAACGGAAATATACAAATAAAAGACGCACTGAATTTTTAAAGTGGCTTGACTTGGCCTTGCATCTAATGGTTCTTAAACGAATGACGTCAGCTTTCTAGAAAACAAAGGCGTATCACGAAATATTTATACTGGACCTAACACCCAAATGCAGTCATGAAAACTCAGAAAAAAAAAAAACACAACATAAACCTGGTATGGAATAAGATATTTAGAAGAATTGACGAAATACGGTCAATTAGGATAAAAATGAAGCAAAAATTGGAAAGAGAGGGTGTTAGTTATCACCAAGGACACATACAAACAGAGTACAGGACTAAACACTCTAGTCCTGTACTCTGTTTGTCTGTGTCCTTGGCGGTAACTAACCCCCCTCTTACAAATTTTGCTTCATTTTCCGCCCTCAGTCATAGTATATTTGCATTGCAGGTAATTCTTGAAAACATGGGTGTAAAACGACTCTAAAAGTGCGTTTCACAAACAAGTAGAATACATTATTTATCATATGCTTTGAAATTGCATGCATCGGAAATTATTTTGGCAACTGGTTGCTGATACAATAAATAATGGTAAAAAAAACCCCACAGTATTGACTTTACTCTCAGTGCACCATTTGTTTTGTTTGTTTGTTTGTTTGTTGTTTTTTTGTACATGAAAATATGGGTAGTTCTTACAGTCCTCTATTTTATTGCTGCTTCCAAAGTTTGTATATTCAAATTTAAAAGGAATCAAACATATCGTATGCCACACCAACTTTAAAGCTAGTTTGAAGTTTCGGTACAGTATCAGAAATACATTTCAATGAAGATTTTGTCGTCTTATACATCCATGACAGAAATATTCCCACTTCGGAACTTTTATGGAACCACCGCAAAATCCACAGATAGCTTTCCTATTCCTACGATGAGTAGGGCCAGCAGTTATCACTTACTGCTGGTCCTGTAACCTAGTACTGCTTTCAATATGTGGACAATGAATCCAACAGGAAAAACCCAAACTGAAGAAGGATGGTCTGGATTATGAGTTCCACTCCCGTATGTCATACTGCATGGAAAAAGAAAATGTTTAAGATCTTACCAGACGTTTTTGCAGATAGCAATGACAATATCATCTGTCAGCCTACACCAAGAAAAAACAAAGGTGTGTTACAGAAAATAACCTCAGAGTATCTGTGAAAGGAACATCTTCACATTTGCAGTCTGGAATGTAAAAACACATAGGTGATTTCTAATACGGAAAGAAACTGGACTGCGAGGTGGATAGATTCTCCTGGAACATTCACGGCCTCTGCAAAGTTAACTGGAAGAACAATGGTATTGTATGAATAAAAGAGTGGCATAATCTGCTCTATAGTGGAAAAGACGTCAAATATGTGCCCTGGAGGGGCTTCTAGTGTTGAGACAGATATACTGGTTGTGTATATTGAAAGGAAAAAGAATCTTGCCTCTGAATTTTAGGCCAGGACTGTGGCGTCCCAACGACTGATCTTCGAGCAAGAGGATCCATTTTTTCGAATTGAGAAGTTTGTTTCGACCAGCTGGAAGTTTACCTTTGACTGTAAAGATTTCCTGACCCAAGATGTTCAAAGGTAAACCCCAGATGAGTTTTTTACCTTTGCGATTCTTGTCAGGAGAGGGATTTTGAAATTTGAAGAGCGTTGAATCATAAACTTTTTTTCGTCGTTTCCTTGAAAGCCTTTGCTGTGAAAATCTGTCATGTTCCATTAGTAAGTTCTAATTTGAGTAATGCATTTAAGAGCTGCCCTATGCGTTGGGAGGGATCTCCAAAATAGTTGCTGTGAAGTTTCTTTGGAAGCAGTTCGTTCGTTGCCCCCTTTGAACCTTACGTCACAGTAACATCATCCAGGGTATCTAGCATCCCGAGTCCCTTGGATAGCTAGCTTTATCCAGGATTTGATTTAAAAGTTTTATTTGCATGGTGTAGAGTTTTTCGCTGCCAATTTGAGGAGCGTTTTGTCGCCTGTTGAGATGGCGACTGATCGTGGGGGATTTCTGTCTGTATGTTCTCTCTCTCTCCCTGGTCACCAGTTTGCCTATCTCATGTAGCCAGCCAACCAGACAGACAGTCCATGACACCATTTTAATGGCAAAGACACACAGTGGAACCAACTGTGTGCATAATATTATCGAGTCAGTCCATCAATATTCATGAATAAAATGAGCGATACCTTATGTTGCCAAGCAGTGCCCAGTGGACACTGGTGTACCTCTAAGATAACCACTTTCACGCAGACGCAGCTCAGACAGAGGACTGGATACGACAGAACAGAGTCCCTGCGTGTGTCTGGTCCCCACAGCTCATATTTAACTTTCTTAAACGCTGGAAAGTCTCCAAGAAGTACATGAAGACGAGCTTTCGCCACATCATTGCCGTTGAAGAACTCCACGGCGCGTTTTCATTTGCTGGAATGGGTTGTCTGTCATATTTATCTTCACTCCTGTCTGGCTCCCCCCCCCCCCCCCCTCCCGAGATATTATCAGCATGCACCAAGATGAAGGGGTACATTACCAAGTATCAGCTCCTTGGTACCAAAGTGAGGGTAAGTTGTAATGCAGGTGCCCGTCAGCATTAGGACAGGATGTGTCAAATCAAGGAAGACATTTGTCTCCATGGTATGGTGGTTTAGAAAGGGATTCAATGGCACA
>JADBJO010019810.1:7500-10668 GCA_016801955.1 Conus betulinus | reverse complement strand
CCCCCCCCCCCCCCCCCCCCCCCCCCCCCCCACCCCCCCCAAACCACAATGCTACATGAAAAAAAATGATAGAACAGACAGAAAAGTTTATCAAAAACATGAGATGGAAAGCATTCTTCTTCCTAAACCCCAATGCCAAGAAAGAAGATAAAAAACACCTATGACTTCAAAACATGGCGAGCACCACCAGCCATCGAGGAAATGAGAACATTTGAAGACAAAATGAAAAGAATGATAGCTAACATAGAATTCAAAAAAATCAACGAATTTCAAACATCGTTAAAAAACGAAATCAACTTTAATCCAAAACGACAGAAAAATATTTGTGAAAGCAGACAAAACCAGTAATTTTTACAAAATGGAATCTAAAGAGTACTCACAACTCCTTGATAAAAACATCCAAAAAAATTACAAAAAAAAAAACAAAGTTACATATGACCACATTAGGAAAAAAGAAAAGGAGCTTGTACAGCAAATGGACCTAAGTGATAGAGTAGAGACAACAGCAGAAAGAGAAGCTTTTATAACACTCAAAGACCATAAACCTAATTTTTTTTTGAACAACCCAACTTGTAGATTGATAAACCCATCCAAATCCGAATTAGGAAAAAAATCAGTAAAAAATTTTAGAGAAAACCATAAAAAACATAAGAGAGAACACCGAATTCAACCTCTGGAAAAACATATGAAGTTATACAATGGTTTTAAAAACCTCAACAAGCAAGAAAACACAGTCTTTATAACATTTGATGTAGTAGATTTTTATCCATCTATAGATGAAGAGCTGCTCGCTCGCCAAAGCTATAAAATTTGCCAACAAATACACTGAAATATCAGGGTTAGAAATGGAAATCATTTTCCATACAAAGAAAACTTTACTCACAGCAAAAAAAAAGACTTGGACCAAGAACACCAGGAAAAGTTCAACTTTTGATGTCACTATGGGATCGTATGATGGTGCCGAAACCTGCGAACTTGTCGGACTATTCATGCTATCTAACATTCAAAATAAACTTGGAAAAAACAAATTGGACTGTACAGAGATGATGGCCTCGCTGCACTGAGTGATAGCCCTAGAAACATTGAAAATAAGAAAAAAGAATTGTGCAAAATCTTCCACGACCAAAATTTAAAAATCACCACAGAAGCTAACAAAAAAGATAGTGAATTATTTAGACACATCACGTTAGACCTCAACCAACATACATTTAAAAAACCATACAAAAAACCAAATGACACACCTGTCTATGTAAATATCAAAAGTAATCACCCACCTTCCATACTCAAAAAACGATACCTAGAGGCATAAACAAGAGATTATCTAATCTGTCATGTAATGAAACAGTATTTAACAACACTGCAGCTGAATACCAAGAAGCGTTACACCAAAGTGGCTACAACTACAAATTACACTATGACCCAGGAAATGATATGAGCAGACACAAGAAGAACAGGAAAAGGAAAATCAAATCATATGGTACAACCCCCCCATACGATGGAAGAGTTAAAAAACAAACGTTGGGAAAGAATTCTTTAAAATTCTGACATCTTCTTTCCCAAAAGAGCACAAGCTGTTTAAGATATTTAACAGGCACAACATCAAATTATCATACTCATGTATGCCGAATCTCAAAAAACATCATTGATCAACCAACAAAACGAAAAGCAGTGCAGAGACAAACGAGGGTGAAGAAAGGAAATCTTGCAACTGTACCAAGAAAACAACAGTGCCCTCTAAAATAAATGCCTCCACAGCAATATTGTATACCAAGCCACTGTAAAATCAGAGAACACTGAAGAAACATATAGGTATCACTGAAAACCAGTTTAAAAAACTAGATATGCAAATCATAAACAGTCATTTAACAAAGAAAGATACAAAAAATCAAACAGAATTGAGTAAATATATTTGGGAAACTCAAAGATAAAAAAAAAAAATAGACTACAACATATCCTGGAAAATCTTAAAAAGAGCTGCATCATACATACAATAACATTTCAAAACCCCCCCCCCCCCCCCCCCCATACCCTGACGACTGCACCAGCAAGAAACAGCGCTGTAGGTTTTAGCATTTACATTTTAATCAAAGTTTTAACAGATGCCGCTCCCAACCGGTTGAGCACTTTTTTAAAGTTATTGTTGGTTAGCAACACAATTATATATATATATATTTATATATATATATATGACTGAAGAATTGTTAGCCTGCACTTGTCTTCCGCTACTACTTAATTGTTCAGCATTATATTGTTTGGTCAATCAGTGGGAGATTGCATCTCTTAGGAGATCCAAGTAAAGGTTGTTCTGCACAGTTCTTAGCCGCTGACAATGCTTGGGTTATGGAACAGCAGAGCTGACCACTCAGACTGCTCAATATCTTTTTTTTATCTCCCTTGCATCCTTGAATGGATCCTCAAGCATAGGCTCAAAGATTGTTCCTTATAATTATATTCCGTTTGCATAATACTTTGTTTTTTTTTTCAGCAACTTTTTTCCTCACCACACTTTCGTTTTGTTCCATTTACTACCCTTCGCTGGCTGCTTTGGGGGTGCTGTGGGATTCTTTTTTGAACCCTTAGTGGTGAGAACATCACAGAATTATGAACTGTGGTGTGTCTCTATTTGACACCAAGAGCACAGACACATCCAACCATATCTTCCTTGTGAGTCCAATCCGGCGGACTAAAAGCATAGGAACAAGCAATGCAAACAGATCTGCCTTTTAGAGGGATTACGATGGTTCCATCAGACAACTAATGAAGGGTTTCTCATATTTATATATATTCTCCCATTTTCTTTTATTTTCATGTTTGTTCCAGAAGTTCGAATCTTTGCCAAGTCATTACTGTAATGACTGAAGAATTGTTAGCCTGTACTTTGTTTTTCTCTACTACTAAATTGCTCAACATGATATACATCTATATGTGTGTGTGTATAAAAAAAAATATATATGAGAGAGAGAGAGATACACACACAAAAACAGACAGATAGACAGAAATGTGAGTAAATAGAGACAGATATTTCGTCTGGAAAAATATGTAGGTGCAAATCCTCACCGTGAACAATTTACAGGCATTTTTTTTTTTTTTATCAGAATTACAGTTTGGCTCGATTAGGACATGTGATCAGTGCTGTTTTAAAAAGAAACAACAGAAGTGTAACTGTAA
>JADBJO010019809.1:0-30000 GCA_016801955.1 Conus betulinus | reverse complement strand
TGATATTCTATTCTGCCACAATCTACTTATCTTTAAGGGGATCTCATATGAAAGATATTCATACTTAATTCACCACATACTGAATTGTGACATTCGATTCTGCCACAATCTATTTATCGTTAAGACATACATTGATAAAGAACTATTTCTATGCTGGTGGATATGCGTTTTACATCTTCAAGTTCTGTTGGGCTGTATCTTCTTAAGAAATCACTTTAATGAGTGACCTGAACTGGTAAATAAATGAACTGGTGTAAACAAGACAGATGTTTGACCAGCATTATTTTTTTTTTCACATCGACACATCATCCCCATCCGCTGTATCCCCATTCCCACCCTCCCCCCTCCACTCCCCATCTCATCTCCTGTATTCTCCACCCGCCCCAAGGAAAATCGAACTGTTGAACAAACTGCAGGACTGTGTGCCTTCGGTTACGAACTGCATTTTTGTACTCCAGTTCTTATAGAACAGGGATACTTTAGAATGGGAACAAAGAAATGCTGTGTGTGTGTGTGTGTGTGTGTGTGTGTGTGTGTGTGTGTGTGTGTGTGTGTGTGTGTGTGAGAGAGAGAGAGAGAGAGAGAGAGAGAGAGAGAGAGAGAGAGAGAGAGAGAGAGAGAGACCGTCCTTAGTGAAACTGTGTTCCACTCGCTCCAGACAAAACTACTTGGCCGATCTTTCGGAAAATTTGTGCAGGTATATGCATTATGGATCACGGATGATGCCCGATGTTTTAATTTACCGTTAAAGCCGTTACTAACGGTTTTTCTTCTTTATGGAATAACTTAGAAAGTACTAGGCCGATCTTTGTGAAAATTAGCAGGTATGTTCATTATGGGTCACAGATGATGCCCGATGTTTCAGTTTACTATTATAACCGTTACTAACGGCTGTAACGGTTTTTTCTTCTCTATGGAATATCTCAGAAAGTACTTGGCCGATCTTTGTGAAAATTAGCATGCATGTTCACTATGGGTTACGGATGATGCCTGATGTTTTAGTTTACCGTTATAGCCGTTACTAACGGCTATAATGGTCCATAACGTTTTTTTTTCTTTATGGAATGTCTCAGAAAGTACTTGGCCGATCTTTCTGAAAATTTTGTAGGTATGTTCATTATGGGCGACGGATGATACCCGATGTTTTAATTTACCGTTACAACCGTTACTAACGGCCCATAACGGTTTTTTTTTCTTTATGGAATATCTCAGAAAGTACTTGACCGATCTTTCTGAAAATTTGTAGGTATGTTCATTATGGGCGACGGATGATGCACGACGTTTTAGTTTACCGTTATAGCCGTTACTAACGGCTACAATGGCTCCTGTTTACCAGAATAGCCATCACTAACGGTTACACCAGCCCAAGACGGTTTTTACCTCTTTATGGAATATCTCACGCGTATTCAGGATAAACTGGGAGTACGTTTATATGCTTTGCATCTTGTTCTTTCTTCTTTCTTTCTGTTCCATTCTTTCCTTCTGCCCAAGTTTGTTCCAGCTCCGTAATCTCATTCTTTCAGTCTTATCTCCTTTGTCAAGGAACATGGAAAGCATTAACAACCTATGAGACATAAAAAACACACGCCTTTTTTTTTTTTTTTTTTTTTTAAAGGCTGGATCGTGTCAGGGACTCGTAACCGCCACTCTGACAACAGGAGAATCTCCCTTGTCAAGGTGATAACAACACTGTCCATTTATCATTGTGCTACGCGCGATCCTCTGCATCAGCTCCCGTGGGCAGCTTCTTCTGTTCACCTGAGTCTGAGACTTCGTACGGTTTGTTTTGCTTTCCTTTAGCCTCATCCATTCAGCATTTCGCAGCGGCGGCTGATTTTTAGTCACACAAAAGCCCATGACTCCATCACTGTTTAAAGATATATCCCATTTCTTTGATTTTTTTTCCCCATGCTTCCCTAGCTAGAACCCCTAGGTTCACATCTGGTGACTTTTTTGTTTGTTTGTTTGTTTTTGGGTATGCGACCTTTCTGTTTTTTATTCCAGCAACAAGGTAGAAACATTCTGTCTTCGGGGATTATGGCTAGCGTGCATGTCTTTAATTTTCCTGTTTTCCATCCCACCAGCACACAGTGATCTGCTCTTTTTCCCAAAGGTAGAATGGAATTTAACACGCAAGCAAGATTGTGCATGCATGCGTCCGTGCACTGGTTCTCTGTCCAAAGTCTCATCTGAAGGATCAGGAGGAGACCGCAGTCTGCACAAATGCCAACTCCAAGGAGAAAATCCTCCAAACCCGATGTCTCGAGTGGTAATCGACCCCCTGATCTCTAAACAAGAGTCTGGCGCCTTTCTTTTTGTCAAGCCAGTACTCGCTTCTTCAAATGAATTGGAGGAAATCTGTGTGTGTGTGTGTGTGTGTGTGTGTGTGTGTGTGTGTGTGTGTGCGCGCGCGCGCGCGCGCGCGTGTGTGTGTTTAATTGTAACCGGTCTGCCGTTTTTCTTCAGGCATCCACAAGCAGCTGTCAATCGAACAGCGGTGTCAATTTTAAGTGGCGTAGAAATCAACCGTCACTGCTGCACCCGGTGTGACGTAGTTGCAAAGTGAGACGACTGCAGGCGGAAATCCAAATAAATCTTAAATAAATGTTAGCGAACCGCCCAGAGAGAAACATGGGCAAACGAGTCACAAGACAAAACACGACGCGTTGCGATCTCTTTGGTCTTTTTCAGGCAAGATACAAACAAATAGGACAACGAAAATTCACTTAGATTTGATTGCTTCAGAGTTCTGCGCAAGGAAGGCGTTGGATGAGAACGAGGCTGTTGGAAGGGAAATAATGTGTGAGTCAAGGTCGTAATGATGATAATTATATTACTGATAGGAATACTAATAATGTTCAGAATATTGAAAAAATAAATTAAGACAGGATTACTACCACTCTTGGTGACAATAAGGCAATAGCAGCATAGTATGGGAGAAAGGAGAGTGGGTTAGAGGATTCTTTAACAGCAAGGTTGCCGTGGCCACAGTCCCAGCGGCGAAGGCGATGTCAATGCTAGTGGAGGTAGTATCAGTACTAGCAATAACATTACTGATGATACTGCTAACAACCATTGTGAAGGTTACGGTAATAAAAGCATGATACAGAAATATATTTAGAAAACACAGTTTTATAATAATCATAATGAATAAATAAAAATAAATAAATAAATAAATGAAACGTAAGTTGGAAAAAAATTGACAATAATAATGCATAATAAATAATTGAAAAATAATGATAGTAATAGAATGAATAGATAAAAAATAATAATCAATGAAAAAAATAACAATATCAATAATAGTAATGATAAGGTATTAATATTGATACTAAGGGGAAGGAAAAAAAAACAAAAAAACACCAAAAAACACAAAAACATCAACAAAAATCAAGGGGTGAAGGGAGAGGGAAGGACAGGAAGAACAGAAAGAAATAGAAGATATAAGTTATGGGAAGGAAGGAATCTAATAAGTATATCAATAATTATATTAAGTCTTATTAATAATTCTGATTGTAACTCTACAGTAATGGTAGTGATGCTATAGGAGGCTAGAAAAGTGGTGAGCTGGAATGTTAGAAATATTGTAAAGAATAATAATTACATTAATGAAAGTAGTTAATATAACATTTGTAATAGTATGAAGTTGTAACAAAAGGTATACTGATTAGATAAATAAATAAATAAAATTGAATTAAAAATGTTTGCACATATATATATATATATAAATATATGTCTGTATATGTATATGTGTATATGTGTGTGTGTGCGCACGCGCGCGCGAGAGAGAAACAGAGAGAGAGAGTGTGTGTGTGTGTGGATGTGATGTGCGTGCGTGCGTGCGTGCGTGTGTGTGTGTGTGTGTGTGTGTGTGTGGAGGGGGGCGATCCACATATTTATCAACATCTACACAACACATGCACAGGAAAGAAAAGAGGGAAGATGGAACAGAAGTTCATGTTGAGGAAATAGTATATGAAATTAAAAGAATACCAAATGAGAAAATGGAGTGGACAAGTATCTGAATAAACAATAGACTGATGTGAGAAATAGAGAGAGTGTGGTGAGAAGGGAAAGGAAGATAGCTATAAGTTATGTGTGAGGTAAATAGTGGGAGATATGGTAGTATGTGTGTTTTGTGGGAGAGGATATTTTGGGCTGAGATTGCAGTGGTGGATAGGTACTTGTTACTTTATGGTGTTGATGCTATGAGGGGTGGAGGGAAGAAGGGGATGGGTTTACATACTAACTGGGGGAGGGGAGGGCAGGGGCAACACACACACACACACACACACACACACTCTCTCTCTCTCTCTTTCGCCCGCCGCACACACACACACGCACACACACACACACACATATATATATATATATATATAATATATATATATATATATTTGCAAACATTTTTTATTTAATTTCATTTATCTAGCTAATCAGTATACCTTTTGTTACAACTCCCTAACTATTACAAATGTTATATTTACGACTTTCATTAATGTCATTATTATTCTTTACAATATTTCTTACATTCCAGATAACCACTTTTCTAGCCTCCTATAGCATCATTACCATTACAGTAGAGTTACAATCACCATTATCAACAAAACTATTAATATAATTATTGAAATACCTATTAGATTCCATCCTTCCAATCATTTATATCTTCTATTTCCTTTCCGTTCTTCCTGTCCTCCCCTCTCCCCCCCCCTCCCCGTGGTTTTTGATGTTTTTTTTTTTTTGTTTTTTCCCCATCCCCCTTAATATTAACATTAATACCTTATAATTACTATTACTGATATTGCTTTTAAAAATTTTTCTCCCCCATAGTATTAATACCTTATCGTTACTATTACTGATATTTTTTGATTGATTATTAATTTATTTTATTCATTCTATTACTATTGTTATTTTTCAATTATTTATTTATGCGTTTATTATCATTATCATTTTTTTTTACAACTTATGTTTCATTTATTTATTTAATCTTATTTATTCATTATGAATATTGTAAAAACTGTATTTTCTAAATATATTTCTGTATCATGCTTTTATTACCGTAACCTTCACAATGGTTGTTAGCAGTATCATCAGTAATGCTATTGCTAGTACTGTACTACCTCCACTAGCATTGGCATCGCCTTCGCCGCTGGGACTGTGGCCACGGCAACCTTGCTGTTAAAGAATCCTCTAACCCACTCTCCTTTCTCCCATACTATGCTGCTATTGCCTTACTGTCACCAAGAGTGGTAGTAATCCTGTCTTAATTTATTTTTTCAATATTCTGAACATTATTAGTATTCCTATTAGTAATATAATTATCATCATTACGACCTTGACTCACACATTATTTCCCTTCCAACAGCCTCGTTCTCATCCAACGCCTTCCTTGCGCAGAACTCTGAAGCGATCAAATCTAAGTGAATTTTCGTTGTCCTATTTGTTTGTATCTTGCCTGAAAAAGACCTAAGAGATCGCAACGCGTCGTGTTTTGTCTTGTGACTCGTTTGTCCACGTTTGTCTGGGCGGTTCGCTAACATTTACTTAAGATCCGGTGTGACATGTTGGTCACGTCCGAAATAATCAAGCAGCTCTCTCTCTCTCTCTCTGTACTTTGTCACATTAATTTCATTGTCTGTTTTATTATACATGCTAATTGTCCAATGTAGTACATTTGCTATATGCCCCGCCCCCTTCCCCCCCGCCCCCCCCAACTCCTCTTCTTCCCCCATCATTTATTGTGCATTCATTTCTGTTTTTCTTTTCATGTGATATTCTATTGCGACTGCATGACCGTTTTGTTTCGTTTTGTTTGTTTTTATACATCATTTCCTTTCACTGCCTTTTGTCGTCCCTTGTCAGGCCGAGGACTGGGTGTAAGAAAGCGCATCAGTACTTATCTATTCTCTCTCTGTCTGTCTGTCTGTCTGTCTCAGTTCTTTCCTTTCCATTGTTCCTTCCATGCTGACGGTTCTGATGATGTGACTTGTGGGGCTCTCCTTTTTGGGGAAGTTCTTATTTCTTTCTTTCTTTCTTTTTTTTTTTTTTTTTGTTGGTGGGTTTTTTGTAACGCCAATGATGGACGTCGTGAGTGGAACAGAAATGTGCTGTTTGTGACATGAATTTCAGGAATGGCGCTGCCTGAGTCAGGCATCTCTTGGAATCTTGAATACAGCAGAAATGTTGGAGTTTGTGACCATACTTTCACACATGATGTTGGCTGTATCTGGTATCGCTTGTCTGCCCCTGCTGATTCTCCAGGCTACGGTAAGCTCAGCAATGTTTCCCAAAAAAGATCACTTATCGTTGTGAAGAAAAACCGCTTTCTAAAACAAATCGCCTCGGACGACGCAAGATAACAGTTACAAACACAAATCAACTTTAAATACAATTTTAGATTATGGGCTGATGCTGGGAAGTGCTGTTCAGACAGATCGAAAAGATTAATCTCTCTCTCTCTCTCTCTCTCTCTCTCTCTCTCTCTCTCTCTCTCTCTCTCCTCCCCTCTCTCTCTCACCACAGATTGCCTCTGCATGTGTCTTTCCAGCTCAATGACATGCATGATTTGCTAAAAGCAAGACATCTGGGTAAAAATGAAGTAATGTGGTTCTCATTTTCGTGCTTCTTATGTTCTTCCCCCTGACGTTCCTTTGCATCTGGGTCATACTACCACTCGTTTCCTGCATCAAGAAAGACTTTTCACTCATCGTTCTGTGTCAGTAATGACAGACTGGTAGGTATCCAAACGGACACTTGGCTGTCAGGGATTGTTACAAGACTGCCCTCAATCATGCGCGACGGGGTAGAGATGTTACATATCTAGACCCAGTCCAGGGGTTCTTCAGTCTGCCACCAGAACGTTCACTCTGCGCCACACCTTACAGAAAGCCTTCGGACCTGGAGTCATGGCGAGGCGTATGCCAGTGCCAGGCCAGCTGACAGTGCTTGATAACTGCGAGGAGTGCTGCTTCCCTGTCATCAGATGTGTTGGCATGCTGTCGGACATAGCCCCGTGTTGTACGTTCATTGCTGGAGATGGGGATCATTCATCTGTAGCATTGACTTCTGACCACCTGTATGTTTCGCTCCGAATCAGCCGACAGTGTCCAGTTTTCACTGCCACAGAGAAGGGCGGAGATCACCAGAGACTTGGAGAGTGTTATCTTCAATGGAAAGCTGATAGATTTTGTCTTCCGGGTGATGCTGAGTTCTGGCATGGCGTACAGGGCCTAGGTGAACCTCCACTTCTCTCTTCGAATCCCATCAGAAGTCATGTGGGTTTTTTCTGCCCCGACCGACTCCTACCCAGAGTTGAGTTGCTGCGGACTCAGTTGGGAAGACTGGGACCACACAGTCGAGTTTCATCCACTAAATGGATGCGTTTCTGAGAGTGTTGCTCAAATTTCCTGACCAACACTGCAGGTGTCTGTATCTCTCGGGCCTGGTTGACGCCGGGATATATTATGAAAGGAAGCGTAGAGTACAGCCCTGTCATGTAGTCTCAGACCGAAATGGAAATCCGTAGCATCATCATAATCATCCTCATTCTCATCGATCAGCATAAAAAAAAAGTCTCAAATTCTGTGGCCCTTCATGCCCTGCTCTCATGGTGACCTCAGTTTCGATGTCCTCTCCACGTCTGTGGCCTTGGTTTTGGTTCGTCGGGGTCACCGGTATCGGCGAGTCCATGGGGGCTGTCGTTGGACGGACGTGGTGGCGCCCTCCGGGGGAGAGCTCACTCACGCCGGCTCCGCGACTAAGCAATTATTGTCGTCAGTAGGGGGCTTAGTAGGTGGTGTCCTGCGTATGTTAGATCAGAACAGGCGCCACTGAACACCACTGAAGTGACTCGGCAGCAGTGCAGTGTCTCCTCCGGTGGTTGCCTCTTGACGACTTGACATTGACTGCTCCCTGTGGATTGCCGGTGCCGGGCTGCGGCGGGGCCGGACCGGGCTGTGGCTGTGGACGGGGTGTCGGAATGAGCGGCGTGGGTGCACTCCCTCTGAGGTGGCGCAGAGGTTGGGACAGCACAAAAAATGGAATCGTGACTGTGGCAGTGATTTTACAGATCATAACCCGAGTTTCAAGCATTGTGTGAGTTGTGTCAAGTATGTCTAACCTTTCCCCACCCTTGCTCCTGTTGCCCTCCCCTCGACTCTGTCTGCCCTGCAGGTCATTTATGTTTCTTCTGAACTGCACGTCATCATACATTGCATGACGTTCTCCACGTTAATTAAAGGGTAGATCCCCTTTAACCCCTTGTGTGCCGCATTTCACTGAAAGCGAATCGGCGTGTAATGATTGAAAGGGAAATAACTGAACTTTGTGCAGATTTCAAAGATGTTGTGTTGTTTCCCCTGAGTCAACGTATCCTGTTTTGTGGTGAAACGAGTCAAGAGAGACAATAAGACAATGTTTTTATTTATTTATTTATTTATTATTACTTTTTTTTTTTAATCTTTAACTGTCTGCATTATCTTATCACAAGATGTATTCAGCCTTTCACTGACTAATGTGCGCAAAAGTAGCGCGGCTGATCTGAATGTGAGGCTGGGGCGTAGGTTTGGTTGGAAGAGAAGAAAGGAAATGAGATGGGTATAAAGTGCAGAGGGAGGGGAGGGGCGCTGGCAAACAGACGCCAAACACAGCTAACAAAATTCTTGAAATTCAGGTCACCAACGCCAGAAGTTACATTCGTAACTCCGACCATTGTGAAAGAAAATCAAAACGAGCAACCACACAAACATACGAAACAAAACAAAAAACGACAAGCGACGACAAAAGATCACAACTTTCCAGGAAAAACGAACCCCCCCCCCCATCCCCATCCCCACCCCTCCTCCCCCCCACCCCCCTCGCCCCAACAGTTTGATCAGTATCGACGAAGCAGCGGAAAGAAGCTGTCAGCAGTCAAAGAAGATGAAGAAGAAGAAGAAGAAGAAGAAGAAGAAGAAAGAAGGAGAAAGAAGTCTTTCTCTGTTTCCATTTGAGCTCATATATCAGTGTAAGTTCCAGACGAACAGAAGAAGTAGCTCATCAAAGCCGACACACAGGTTCTGGCATGACACAATGATCGATAGACACAAAGCAGGTTATCTCTTTATCGGGGAGGGGGGCGGGGGGCGTAGGGGTGGTGCGCTGATACCAGTCGCTGACAGAATCCGCTGACTTATGGCTCAAATGTTTTTTTTTTTTTTCTTTTGTCGTTTAGTTTGTGGGTTTTCTTTGTTTACTGTTGCTTTGTTCCGCGTGTTTCTTTTCTGTAGGTGTGCAATGTAGGGGAACAATGAGGTGGAGGGCAGACACAATGAAAGACTTGACGGTGGGTAACAGAACGAGGAGAAAGAAACACGTCAATGTTATTAACGTCCTCCGATCCGTGCGGACTAACAAACTCATGACTTTTTTTTTTTTTATTCGGAGAAGTGAACGGATTATACATATTGCTTATAGTACTCATTTTTCTACTTTCTCAAGTTATGAGGATGTAGTTCCGTAACAGTTTATAGATTTGACAATATGAAGAGAGAGAGAGAGAGAGAGAGAGAGAGAGAGAGAGAGAGAGAGAGAGAGAGAATTTTAGTATCATTTTATCGCCTCAGTGCAGCAGGTCCCAGGTGTATCAGGACGGACGTGTCGGCAATTAGGGACCCGCACCCTTCTGCTGTCGGTCCGACCCAACGGGGCAGAGGCGTTGTCACTACTTGGCCAGCCTAAAGGTAGGATGCAAACTACCTCTCATTTTTAAAGCAATTTATGACACAAAAGAGACACACAAAATGCTTTAACACTTTGGCACACATATACATGAACACAGGTAAACACACACATGCATATACAAATACATACCGCCCACTGATGCTCTTTTTTTTTTTTTTTTTTTTTCTGCAAACTCTCACACCAGACGTAAACAGACAGACACATGCACGCTCTCAGGCACTTAAAACGTCATCGGAACAACAGCAAACAACGTTCCAAACTCAGTCATGACCCTCCAGATGTCTTGCTGTCTTCACCACTTCATCCCCTACCGTTCAGCCAAAACCAGCCTGCCAAAACAGACTACAAACAACAACACAAAACATGGAAAGATTAAAAAAAAAGGTTGTGTCATCTCTCTCTCTCTCTCTCTCCTCTCTCTCTCTCTCTACCCGACGCAGAATTATTTTACACACTGATTGAAATTCCGAAAAATTCAGATTTAAGATTAGGGTGAGAGAAAGAAAGGGAGAAAGACAGAGAGGAAAAAGCAAAACAAAAATAAAAAGAAAGAGATATGCGGGGTGATAGAGAACGGGGGAGAGAGGGAGAGGAGAAGGAAAGATAAAAGGAAGGGGGGGGGGGGGGAGGAGAGAAGAGAGAGAGAGAGAGAGAGAGAGAGAGTTTGTGTTTGTGTGGTGATGAGAGAGAGAGAGAGAGAGAGAGAGAGAGAGACAGAGAGAGACAGAGAGAGAGACAGAGAGAGAGAGACAGACAGACAGACAGACAGACAGACAGAGAAACAAGGCTCACAGACGCAACCTGTTTCTCGTGAGCCAGAAAGCATCAAACGCACTCTGGCACAATGAGGCTGGAATGGCACCGGCAGCAATTGGCAGATCGTTTTCTGTTATCGCCTGATGATAACACCACTGATAGCACCACGCTGAGCTTGTTTGTCCCTTTCCCTGGCAGCGCGGGCAAGAGGGGGGGAGCAGACAGGAGGAATAAGGTGGAGCAGAAGGAAAACTGTAGGGAAGGAAGGAAACGTAAAAAGGGCGGGATGCAAGTACTAAATGAAAGAGGGAAAGTCGAAGAAGGGAGGAAAGAAAGAACATATGAAAAGAAGAAGGGGAAGACAGAAAGAAGGAAGAAAATGAGGAAGGAAGGAAGGATGGAAGGAAGAAAAGGAGGAAAGAACGGAAAAGAGGGGAAGGAGGAAGACGGGAAAAGGGAGGGAAAGAAAGTGGGAAAAAATACATGAAGGAGAATGGAAATAAGGCTTGAAAGAAAAGAAGTACGCAAAGGAGAATTGGAGGAGGGGGGAGGAAGTGGGGAGGAAAGGAGGTAAAGAGAGAATGAAGGACGAACAGCAGTAAAGAAGAGGAAGAACAAAACTCAAAAGGGAGAATGGAGGAAAATGAAGGAAGAGAGGATGGAAAGGAAAGATGGAAAGAAGAAAAAGTTAAAGGGAAGGTAGTGAGAATGAAAGAGGGAAAGAAGAAACGGAAGGAACCAATAACGACGGATCGTGGGGGGGGGGGGGGGGGGGGGGGGTTGGGGATATATGTGGAAGGTGGTAAATCAGAAAGAAAGAAGTGCTGTTAGGAGAGAGGTGGGGGGGTGGGGGAAAAGGCGATGTGTGTTGTGGCTGTTGGGGTGGGGGTGGGGGGGGGGGGGGGGGGTTGAAGTAAGAAGTTAATGAACGAGCGAAAGAACGAAGGAAAGGATGGGTGAGAAGAGCATGAATGACGGAAAGAAGGAAGGAAAGAGGGGGCAAAAGAGAACGTTGGAGCAGAACAATGAAGGAGAGAAAAAGAAAGGATATATAGGAAAAAAAAAAAAAAAAAAAAAAAAAAACGAAAACGAAGGAAAGAGGGTAAGCAGGGAAGGAGGAGGGAAGTATGGTGGGGGTGAAAGAAGCAAGAAAGAAAAACAAATAAAGAAAAAAAAAAAAATGCTTAGGACGGAAGGTTGGAAGGAACGAAGGAAGAAAAAGGAAAAAGGGAAGTGATAAGGGAAGAAGCAACGAAAACCGGAAGGCAGCGGAGGACTGAAGGGAAGGAAGGAAGGCAAAAATCATTGATTGGATGAAGGAAGGATGGAAACACTGGAGGAACAAAGGAAGGAGGGACAGAAGCATGGAAGCATGAAGCGAGAAATGGAATAAGAGAAGAAGGGAAGGAGAAAGACGGGAAGGAAGGCGAGGCACGGAATGGATCCGCAGGATGACGTGTCCGACGTTATCTGTGTGACACTCGCCAGAGCGCTTACAGAAAAGTCCACACCTTTCTCACCTGCTTTTCTCTCATCTGCTATCTTACACTACACTGTGCTGTTCTTTACTACAGCATATGTTTACTACAACAATACAGTTTTTTACTTGGCCTTGAACCAGTTTTAATGGAAAGGCAGGTTAACCAGAAATAACAAAAAGGCCAAGTCTCAGTAACATGGAACCGGAAAATGCCCCCGAGTTAGAAGTTAAATTGAATCAAACGTAGGGATACCTCAGATGTGGGGGTGGGTGGAGAGAGGGGCAAGTGCCATCTAAATGACCTAAATGACGTCATGAACTGACAACGATAATTGGGATTATTACGTCGGTGTCAGTTAATAATCGAGAATATAAAATGATTAATTCGCTTGCTAGCCAACAGTAACAAATATCCGGATCTTGAGATTTAGAGAGGATATCCCCCCAGGGAAACGACTTTCATCCCAAACAGGACTTTGCTAAGGAAAAAAGAAAAGGTTGGAGAGTCACTTTCAAAACAACATATCGATAAACATGATACTCACATGATATTTGGCATCTTTCATTTTAAGACATTTTTGATACTATTTCCAAACATGTGTGGAATTGTGATGATTCATAGGTAAATTAGACAACGGTCATAGGTATCTTAGATTTTTTTGGACATAACTAAGAATCGATGAAAGGGAACGTGCGATTGACTTACACAACATTATAAAGAGCAGTCAGAGACGCTTCAGAAACGTTTTTATTGACAATGACAAACTACAGTCTTCATGTCAAGGGGGCTATCATTAATGCAGCGTCAAGAATTCATGAAACGAAAAATGTGTAACACATTACAAACATGATTCCCGGTATTGATCTATCTGGGAATAATAAAGTCAACGACAAACAAAAGATCACCAAACGTGGGCCTAAATGACCAGCTATGACATACGAAGAACCAAAGCACTATCTCACAGGGACACAGCAACAGACATTTTTTTTCTCTCTGATATCATAACATTCGGCAATATATTTAGCAAACAGACGAAGAGAATATTTCCATCATCCGAAGATAATAGTTCAATCAAAGTAAATGGTCTTTCTGGCATTAATTAAACAGTTTTGATTTTTTTCCTTTTATCTTCATATGCCTTGCATTGAAACAAAAAGTGCTCTTCATCTTCCTTACTGTTATCTGGACACAACAAACAAACATCATCAA
This sequence comes from Conus betulinus, assembly GCA_016801955.1. NCBI lineage: Eukaryota > Metazoa > Mollusca > Gastropoda > Neogastropoda > Conidae > Conus > Conus betulinus. The sequence continues at coordinate 16,837 of JADBJO010019809.1, read as the reverse complement.
CAAAAACTTCATTGCAAAACCATTAGCGCTAAAATGGACAGATACACATTTTAATTTTAGTCAAAATTACCGAACGCTACACTCGTGACAGTCAGAATTTTTCTGTTGATATCTGATCGCGGCCTTAAATGCAGTGTCAGTACTGTAAAACGCGTCCTCTAACAATTTTATCAAGGTGGAATCAAACAGAATCTCCACAGATCTTCTGTCTCTCAGAAATTCTCACCATTTCCGACACAACGTGTGCTTCCGCTCCAGCTGTCTACAGCCGGTTGACAGTTTGCCCCGCTCTATCAAACTGCCATCCGGGTCACGTGTCCTGAACTCTGACAAGAAGTCAGCTGTGGACCCCGCTCCTTATCGCGCTATCCACAGAGGCGCCACTGAGCCTTTGTCCCAGGTGTTCCTGAGGTTGGTACTTCTTGTCTATCATCTCCCACAGAAAGTCGGCCGACTTCCACGCCTGTGACGTCAGTCACGTTGATCTGGCGTCACTGCAGGCACTTCAGTCACGGGGACGGCGTGTGCTGTTCCCCGCTCCTCAAAGTGGGGCAGTCATTCATCTGGACTCTGGTTACAGCAAGGGATAAGAACAGGCTGGAAGTTGCCACTGGTCTGATAGAAGGTTCATGCTCTGTCTCCTGGAACCGAAGTAGAGTACTATGGACTGGGAGGATGGAGAGAGAGAGAGAGAGAGAGAGGAGAGAGAGAGAGAGAGAGAGAGAGAGAGAGAGAGAGAGAGAGAGAGAGAGAGAAAGAGAGAGAGATGGAAAACAAGAGCAAATCACACCTTTTTTTTCGTAAAAAAAAAAACAAAAACAAGAACAAAAAAACACAACCTGGCATTCTGACTAATTTAGCTCAACAGAGAGGGTAGTGAACTCAAATAGAGGGTTTTCGAGTACAGTACAGGCTAGGGGACTTCCAGCGTAGAACCCAGCAAGAGGTGTGCCGGATATACTAGAAATGACGCAAAATGGCAGCAAATCTGAAAGCGCCAGATCGTTGGTACCGTCAACTGTGAATTTCGTACTAGACTGAATCTTGTACTAGGCTCTGAAAGTCCAGTTTTTAATTTCACTCCGAAGATTTTGTTGGCCGACAGGATTTATGAACAGACTTGGTGACAATGACATGTCGAATCGCGCGGAGACACGCAGGGATGAGTCTGACGTCTTGATACTGTGCAACAGCTTTGGGCTCTAAGCTGGACAGTGATATATACAAGACTCGGAGGCTTACCTTGATTTAAAATCTGTTCGCTGTGCAATGTTATGTGGTGTTTGCTTCAGCCATGATAGATTCCTGGCATAACCTGTCTGCAATCTCCTGACAAAGAATACAATGATATGAAGACTGAGTGTGGATGCCTAGATGACACAAACACTTGAAACGAAAGGGCAACACACGTAGTCCTCTCATTCTATAACATCTACTCAGTGGTCTGGTTTTCACGGGTGATGGTAGGCCTACATATTAGAGTAGATGACTTTCAGAATGTCCTGTTGGAGAACCCTAACGAACCAACCTTTTGAGCACACTTTACATTTAGACTTGCCTTCGAAACAACATGAGCAAAGTTTGATACGGCTGTCCATCCTTCTCCCCCTCCGCTTTCTCCCGCCCCTTCCCTCCCTCCCTCTCCTAACACCCTAACATTTCCTACAGTCCAGAGTCTGCCAAGCCTCCTTTTCTTCTTCATACCATTTGCCTTCGCCACATCCGCCACACCATCCATTACGATCACTCTCTCCCCTCCCCCCCCCCCCTCTCTCTCTCCCTCTCTCTCCACCCTCTCTCTCCAACCTCCTCTCTCTGCCCCCCCCCCCCCCCTCCACCTTTCCCTTTCAAATCCTTTGTTTCTCTCTGTTCTGTCATGTTTCGACCATCCCTTCATCCGCTTGTTTAGGGGGAGGGGGGGGGGGGGGGGGGGGGGGGGGGGGGGGCGGAGGGGATCCTCTTATTTTGACACTCACATCCTCTTTGTAATGAGACAGGGAGTCGACCCCACCAGAGCTAGTTGATTATTTCTGTCTTGTGAACCAGATCATGGCACGCTGTATGCTGGTTTTTTTTTTTTCTTTTTTTGTGACCGTAGGCCTCTTTTTAATCAAAACATCTTCCTTTCCTCTTTTGGTTCTGGTTGTGGTGTTGAACTGGCTCGACATGTGTAAACAAAGAGAGTCTGTGTGTAAGTCAGGCTCACGCAAGTCCGTGTGTGTGTGTGTGTGTGTGTGTGTGTGTGTGTGGTGTGTGTGTCCGAGACTACTGCTCAGTAGTTCTTAGCACTGGTTTGGCTGAAATCTGGATACATTGCGAAGTAGAGTCCTGCCCTGTCGTGTAGCCTAAGACCTAAGAGGAACTTTGGAGAACCATTTCATCGCCGTCATTAGATTAAAGGATAAAGTCCGATGATGTAATGAATGGCCACATGCGCAGTAAAGTGGAATCTGTACAGATGCTGACACCAGAGGGGATTTTGACACTGGAGGTTGCTGGGGTCTGTACAGATGTTGACACTGGAGGTTGCTGGAGTCTGTACAGATGTTGACACTGGAGGGCGCTGGAGTCTGTACAGATGTTGACAATGGAGGGGGCTGGAATATGTACAGATGTTGACACTGGAGGGGGCTGGAGTCTGTACGGATGTTGACGACAAGAGAATATTTCATCTGTCTCAAGGGAGGATCAAATCAAGGACCACTGAACACGAAAAACCCAATGTTTCATCCACTATGGCAACAAAGCCTTATTAGCGAGTGTCAGTATAAAGTTTGTTTTTTGAACAGTTTCAGTGTAAAAAACAGCCTTTTTTTTCATTCTCGCAAAGAAAGTTTCGTTTTATTTTGTCTAACAATGGTTAAAATAATAAATGTACTTTTCTCATAATCATGACAATGATCACAAAAGAAAATCAGTTGCAAAATCACAAGGATACCACAAAACCGACTCTACGCAAAAACGTATGACCTCATCAAATATGAAAAAAAGTCTCCGAAGACTTGATTAGATTTGACCAAGGAAAACGTCAGCGACAAAGAACGTACGGAGGAGACCAAAAAGCACCTTCCTTTTTATGCGTCATGTGCTATGTAGCTACAGGTAAAGGGATAAAAGTCTTGATCCAACATGACGATGCTTTTTACTGAAGCGACTCTTTCCATTACACACTGGATCAAATAAGCTTGTCTCAGTTTCAACTTCTGTGATGTTGGCCGTCCACAAATAGTGACGTCAATTTCAGGGCGTTTGATCTTTTGTATACAGTATGAAAAAACAAAAGATGAAGTGTCGTCTGGGTCGTTGTCAGTCCATTTAGATTAAGGATGTTGTCAGTGCACAAACAACGTTCGGAGGAGACGAAGAAGTATGTCGTATCTTTAATCATTAGGGGCTTAGGGTGTGTGAAGGTTCGAAACAAATGATGTACGGAAATCTGCAAGGGATGTAATCTGTGTGAGAGCTCGCGTTCAGCGAGAGTGACCCTGCCGTTTTCATAGGACGTATGCCACTGGTTGGCACACCCAAAACCGTTTTTGCCGCCTCAGTCCAGAGAGAGAGAGAGAGAGAGAGAGAGAGAGAGAGTATAAAATCATGCCAAAACATGGATGTGAAAAGTGAAAGTGCAACTGTAACTCACAGTCGATGTCATGACTGGTATCCTGGGGTGCGCTTCAAATGTAATAGCTGACTCTCCAGATGTGTTTGCTTGATCCACAAACTGATATACGCAATGGAAATGCAGGCGTTATCTTCCCTTGATTATTTCTAGTTGGTCTATCGTTGGGGGTGAATCAGTTGTGTGCTGGGAAAGTGTAAAAAGCGATAATGTGAGAGAAAAAACAATGGATAAAAAACCCAGATGAAATATGCCGAAAATTTTGTTTACAGAATGTTAGGGTCTGTGAGCCTGCTTATTCAAGAATTGTAAACCTTTCAGGTCGAGGACGATTTTGGGAATTTCATCGGGATGCCGTGCTTCAGTCTCTATCAGAGCAAGTGACGAAAACATCAAGTGAAATCTACATGGACTCTGGATATTCAAAACATTCCTCAGTGAAGAAGCTATTGGGTTGTAAGGTCAACAGAAAAACGCGGCTCCAGTATTTGCGAGGGCAACCTTGACTGGAATGTGAACCACTAGAAGAAAGTAATCTTTAGTAATAAAATGACAAGCGTTATGAAGCCGGGTTCGAGAGTAAAAATGTGGAAATAAAAGCCAAATACAAACAGTCCGGGCCGCGTCCATCTTAATCCCAAGGCAGCGTTGAACTAATAGTGTGAGGGATGTCTGTGTAAGATCGAGCTGCTCCACTAGTGTTTATGGATGGAAATATGAACAGTAAAAATTACATACCAGAGTGCTTGAACTCAAATGTTCCACCTTTTTTTTCTAATCCCCCTTTTTCCCCCCCACACATTTTATTCAAGAAACAGTAGAGCTTATATATGCGCAGAAAGAGAACAATGCGCGGAGATTTTCACACATGCATAATAGGCATATTCATGCGGTCACAAAATAGTTTTAACCATCAAGTGTCAACAGATATTTGGGATCGGAAGTGGGTCGCGGGGAAACCCTTTTGTTCCATAATACACAAAAAAAAACCCTCTGTGTATTATACTAGTCACAATGTAATTTACTGTAGTATCGACTTTGGGGCTGGACTGAACATACGCTGCGGAAGCGTGCAAGCAACATCACCAGACAAGCCCTAACATGGACCCCCCAAGGAAAACGAAAAAGAGGTCGGCCAAGGAACACCTGGCGCAGGGACCTGGAAGCAGACATCAGGAACATGGGGATGACTACCAGCTGGAAAGGAACATGGGGATGACTACCAGCTGGAAAGGAACACGGGGATGACTACCAGTTGGAAAGAAGAGCCCAGGACAGAGATGCCTGGAGGTCCTTGGTTGGCGGCCTGCACCCCAGGAGGGGCAATAGGCGATGATGATGATGATGATGATGATGATGATGATTCTTCGTTCACTGTTGTGTGGTTGCGTAAACGAATACGAATTTTTTTTTTTTTATTGAAAAATAAGTGAAGTAAGGTTAAAACAAATAAACTGACAATCATTTTCATGCATCTCCCTCTCTTTTGTTCAAAACATGCAAGACATGCCAGGATTTAAAAAAAAAACACACAAAAAACAACAATTAGTGAACAAGCATACTGAAAAAGCAGACAGGCATTCTGGAGAACGCAGGCCTCCGACAAGGTGCAACAGTCCTCTTCACTACAACAAACGCAAACTCTTGAGTCCCATCCCACAGCCTCCAACCAATTCCAGGATTTGTCTTTTAATCGGGATCCACACCAACAATCCAATCCCACAGCCTCCTACCAATTCCTGGATCCGTCTGTTAATCGGGATCCACACTAACATTCCAATCCCACAGCCTCCTATCAATTCCTGGATCCGTCTTTTAATCAGGATCCACACCAACATTCCAATCCCACAGCCTCCTACCAATTTCTGGATCCGTCTTTTAAATAGGATCCACACCAACATTCCAATCCCACAGCCTCCTACCAATTTCTGGATCCGTCTTTCAATCAGGATCCACACTAACATTCCAATCCCACAGCCTCCTACCAATTTCTGGATCCGTCTTTCAAATAGGATCCACACCAACATTCCAATCCCACAGCCTCCTACCTGCGCAGAGATTTTCATACATACATTAAACTGATGTTACATTTTTTTTTTACCAAAAAGAAAATATAATAACGATCAGCGTCTTCGTCAATTTGTAAGACTGCTACTGTTGTGATGGCAAATAAATAAGAGGAAAGCACAGAAGGAAAGAAGACTAAACAGAGATTTGGAGATGGTGGTCGAGCAAGAGAGAAGGGAGAGGAAGGGTGAGTGAGGACGGAGGAGTGAGTGGGAGGGGGGGGGGGGAGATACAATAGGCTGAGAGAGAGAGAGAGAGAGAGAGAGAGAGAGAGAGAGAGAGAGAGAGAGAGAGAGAGAGAGAGAGAGAGAGAGAGATGGTGGGGGGGTAAAGGGATGGGGTTAAGGGCAGGGTGGTAGTCAAGATGTCAATGATGTGTTGCGAGAGGGAAGAAAGGAAATAACTGATAAAACTATACGCCTGATATTAAAACTCAGCAAAGTAAGTTAGGCCTTATGGCAGAAACATTCATATTGTAGATGTTCATGCAGCATTCAAAAATATATAAAAAGCATACTTTGTTAACAAAGGCACACACAACTACACACAAACCACCACAACACAACACACAGAGAATAGAACAGAAAAAAAAACACAACCACCACAACACCACACACACATGAAGAAATCCCAAACCCGTGCATGAACACATTATATTTGTTCCGCGCTTTTAATTCTCCCCCTCCACACACACACACACACACACACACACACACTTTCCCTTTTCTTTTGCAATTCTCCAATTTCAAAATCTTATTTTCACTGAATGGAGACGTAAAACTGAAGACAACAACAAAAGGAACACCCAACAACCCACCACCGCCCTACACACACACACACACACACACACACACACACACACACACACACACACACACACACACACACACACACAGAGAGAGAGAGAGAGAGAGAGAGAGAGAGAGAGAGAGAGAGAGAGAGAGTCTCACTCCCCTTCCTCGTCTCTCTCTCTCTCTCGTATGAAGGCATACGCGTGCATATAATCATCAAGGTCGCACTGAACTGTGCTTAAACTAACAATGTGGCATGCAGCAACTGTTTCTAGCTGCTCATTAAACGAAAGTTAAACTGGTACACTGCATCAAATGGCAAAGAGATGTGGTCTACACCCATGATGGCAAAATCAATCAGACATAGCCAGACAGCTGGCTGATACAGGTGTAAAAGAGCACATGGAATTAACAGACAATGTGTGCAGGTGTGGTGTTCAAGCCTGTCTTTGAAGATGGCAGAGAAAACGGATAATGCGAATGTTTGTTTCTGCTATCAGCTGCGCTGACATGAGAACTCTTCACCTGTACTGTACTTCTGAAACCTTTAAGAGGAATTGCACCTACCGAGCAGAAGAGAGAGAGAGAGAGAGAGAGAGAGAGAGAGAGAGAGAGAGAGAGAGAGAGAGAGAGAGAGAGAGAGAGAGAGAAGCACTTTGATTTATTCAACGTTCCACAATCATTCAACCATTCGACCCCCAACCCTCCATCTGTCCTTCTTCTCTTCTCCATCCCAAAGCAGAACCTTTCACCGGAGACTGGCCAACCCACAGGTGCTCCGAGCGCGGGTACCACTACCACGGGAGAGGAAACCCATGTGGCTTCCTCACGGCGATAGGCCCAAGATTACACCGTCTCTCTTTCCTCCGCAGCAACACAGTGTAGAATCAACAGACGCCGGTCCTGAATAAACCTATGGCCTGAGATCACGCTTCACGTGTTAGTTCTGATACTCAAAATAGAGACCCTCACGTCAAAGCTTTTCATACTGCGCGAGTGTATCTCTGTTTAATACTGAGGGTAGGTGATGCCACCAACAAAAACCCTCCGACGACTTTCACCAAGGACACAATGAATGGTTCTGTTTTTGAACCAGACTCTGACGGGTCCTCATGTGCTGCCAGATTCAAGAGGGGTCTACTAGTTACATCTCAACGCCCTCTTCCTCATCTCCCCCTCACCCACGCACACAGCTATACATCCTGTCACCTTTTGTCTCAGTAACAGAGAAATTTGTCTGTACCTGTTTTCCCCCGCTGCTTATCTGTTACACACACACACACACACACACACACACACACAGAGAGAGAGAGAGAGAGGAGAGAGAGAGAGAGAGAGAGAGAGAGAGAGAGAGAGAGAGAGAGAGAGAGAGAGAGCTCAAGGCGTACTCGTACTCGAACGGCTGTGTTCTGCCCAAAGTCATGTCATGGAAAAAGATATCAGCCACGAAGAAGAGTGCATTCTGCCATGTTCCCTACACCTGCAGTGTGAAGAAAAACCGTTCCCAAGCCCTGTTCACGACGGGGTTCCTCGTCTGCTTGCATCCGCACGGGTTGCCATCAGTTGCTTCTTCTTGGAGGACGGTGAGGGCATCTCTGTCAGCCCGTCACACCGACCCAGCCAGTCTTTCCATGTCTGTGCACTGACCTAGCCACTGAGAGAGAGAGAGAGAGAGAGAGAGAGAGAGAGAGAGAGAGAGAGAGAGAGGGAGAGAGAGAGAGAGAGAGAGAGAGAGAGAGAGAGAGAGAGAGAGAGAGAGCCAAGATCGTTCTGTATTTCTGACCACACTGGTACTAATCAAGATCTCTATTCACTCAACTATTACTAAACGTCTAGGAAACTCGGACCTCTAATGTAGACCTAGTCCTTGAAGCGGCGCGAACAGGGTACTCTAAGAACAGAGAGAGAGAGAGAGAGAGAGAGAGAGAGAGAGAGAGAGAGAGAGAGAGAGAGTAGAGAGAGAGAGAGAGAGAGGAGACGAAAGGAGAAAGAACGCAGAAGCTTCGCAAGAGGCAAACAGGTTAACACTACGGCTTACCTACGACGAGGTTGAAACGTAGACGAGTTTCAAACAATCTAGTTTCCGATTCAGCTTCTTGCCGTGTAAAATTCATTTCACCTTGGAAACAAACAAAATAAACGTGTTTTTTCTTTAATTTCATTTTACAGGCGAGATGCCATACAGAAAAATCTTTTCTGACCATGGTCAGCTATAAGTGTGTTTTTTTTTCTCATCTCATCTCAATACACAAGAAACAATCTGTCCTCCTTCGTTGTTTAATGTAAACAATCGAATTCAAAATGTACTCAATGAAAAGCAGCCTAATACTGAACCGTTTTACTTTGGATCTTCATGGGCCTTTCATCGAGTTCCATTACCACAAGCATGAGCTCTCACAAGTGTCATCGCATATGCATATACATGTAGATGAGAGAGAGAGAGAGAGAGAGAGAGAGAGAGAGAGAGAGAGAGAGAGAGAGAGAGAGAGAGAGAGAGAGAGTGAGAGAGAGAGAAATCTACTATTTCCATGGTGGACGTGAAAAACACCAATGAACGACAATGAACAAACCAGTCAACCAAAAGCAACAGCATAACTACCACCGTCGCAAGTAACATATAACTCACGCAGCAATATACGCGCGCGCGTGCACAAATATAAAACACGCCATGACCTACCGGAGTCCCTCTGTCTGCCTATTTAAAACAACTGTCGTAGTGGTAAGAACTGTGTGCGTTCATTAGAATTATGTGCTCACCATCATGGGGACAGAATCTGGATGCTCTAGACCATTCAGCGATTTTTGCACAACTTTGAATTTACTCGTTTCGTGTCTTTTTTCTTGTCTGTATGTGAGAGCAGGGCGGAAGGCCAAAGCTGTAGAGTTGACTCCATAACCCTTAAGAAAGGTTATCCTGACTCAACAAACGAGCAGACAAGCCCCCTTTCCCTCTCGCACACACAAACCAAACACAGATTCAAACCAGACAGACAGACAAGCACACTGACTATGAGTACCCAACACACTAAAATGAAAACGACTGTTCACAGGTTAACTCATGATCGCGCAACCCCCCAGAAAGAGTACTCCACCTGTAGGCTCCAATTATACAAGTACTGAACGTTTTAAATCACGTCACAGGAAAAGACGTAAACAAACCAAAGCATCATTAGCGTCACTTTTGAAGAACCGTGCTTCGGTTTATCTTGGTTTATCCCTGTCTCAGGGTCAGGGGTTAGGTAGCTATCTTGCATCACGCGCGTGACCGTCGTTGGCGCGTGCACCGGTGTAGCACGCCGAAAGGAATTCTCACGCCAGAGACGCTTATGGTGTGTGTGTGTGTGTGTGTGTGTGTGTGTGTGTGTGTGTGTGTGTGTGTGTGTGTGTGTGTGTGTGTGCTTGCGCGCGCGCGCGCGCGTGTGTGTGTGTGTGTGTGTGTAAATACTCACGAGTCAATGATACGTGGAATTTGCACTCCGATACATTCCAGTTTACATGCGTGAAGGTGCAAGCAAGCGTGCATACACGCACTTGCCAGCGCGCGCGCGCACACACACACACAAACACACACGCGCGCGCGATCAGAACACAAACCACGACACTAGCGCGCTTTATCATAAATAATGCACATATGCCAACGAACGTGAAGGCTATGTACACAAGCACACTGGCACATTTTTTCCACCCAGTCCTGGGGACACATACACACACTCAAATATGTACAGAATAACCAATTAATTAATTCGCTATATACAACTGAAGTCAATATCATTGACAAAAGTATGAGAACTAACAATACTATAAATGCATCAGGGGAGGGGGGGGGGGAGGTTGGAAAAGGGAGGGGGGGAGGCAGAGAGGGAAAGTGGAGAATAAAGGGGGAGGACTTGGGATGGGGAAATGGAGGGGGAGGGGGAGGGCGTAAGTGAAGCAGGGAAGTTATGACGGGAGGCATCGATGTATGGTAAATATAGTGCCGTTTACCTCCTCCACTTTACACGCACACACACACATATTCATAAAGTAATTAAGGCATAGACGAATACAAGTATATACTTTTAGATAATTGTAACCTTCTATTCACATTTGAAATAAGCATGAAATGATTTAGTTTATGAATAAGGATTTATGCAAGAGTTGTTTAAAATGATACAATGTTTTGGATAAGGAATTTTTTTTAGGCTGTCTTGAAAGAATTAATGCTCCCCTTTCTTTTAATGTTTGTTGGTAGGGAATTCCAAAGTGTTCCGCCGGAGTAGATAAGACTAGTTTTGAAAAGATCGGTTCTTGGTCGACGGATAAGTATATTATTAGTGTAACGTGACTGATTGAGAGGAAATTTAGCGGTTAAAGTAGGAGGTGCGTAACCGTTCATAATTCTGTACATCATTATTGCTTTGTTGTATTGAAGTTTGAGTGACAAAGGAAGAATGTTTAGTTTGATATAGTCTTGAGGGGTTAATGAAGATGATTTTAGAAGTATAGCCTTGAGGGCTCGTTATTTGACCCTGGCTAGAGGTTTCAGTGAATTAGCACTACACGAATCATAAAGAGTAGAGGCATAATCAATAAATGATTGAATATATGCATGGTAAAAGTGCTTACGTGCGTTTATATCAAGAAAATTTTTTTTTTTGTCAGCTGGAATACTTTTTGCGACACGCGTTTGCTTAAACAAGTAATATGGGGTGCCCAGGTGAGATTATGATCTAAGGTGATTCCCAGAACTTTATGGGTACTGACTTCTTCAAGCTGGTTTACACCTATGTATATAGAGGGCATTACAGAAGTTATGTTTTGTCTTTTTGCCGCGACGTTATAATCATATACTTAGTTTTCTTTTCATTTAAAGACATGTGATTGAGTTTAGTCCAAGTAACTAACTGGTCAACATTCTCTTGCATTTTAACGGATAACTGATGGAGGTTAGAGTGGGTTAGAATGAACAGACGTGTCATCCGCGAACAGCTCGCAGGAACCTTTTATGTGTAAGGGGGTAGATCGTTTACGTAGAGTAGAAAAAGAAGAGGACCAAGAACTGATCCTGTGGTACACCGTATTTTTGTCTTAAAAAAAAAGACTGCTTGTTACGTAAGAAGACTGTATGCTGACGGTCAGTAAGAAACGATTTTATTAGTAAAAGGGCGTTATCAGAGAATTTGTAAAGTACCAGTTTTTTTTCTGTAGTAATGTATGGTCTATAACATCGAATGCTTTTGCAAAATCAACGAACAAAACTCCAGTAAATTTCAAATCATCAATATTGGTTAACCATTGATCAACGAGGTTTGATAGTGCTGTGTGGCAAGAGTGGTTAGCTCTAAATCCAGACTGGCTGGGATGAAGCAAATCGTACTTTGAGATATGAGACATGGCATGTTTGTTAATATGTTTTTCTAATGGTTTGGAGAGAACAGAAATAAGTGAAATGGGTCTATAATTAGAAGGATCCGTTTATCGCCAGATTTGTAGATTGGTATTATCTTAGCTTGCTTGAGAATATTTGGAAAGTAACATTTATCTATACAAAGGTTATATAGAAAAGTCAAGGAGTCGGCAATGAGAGGGGCACTGAGTTTCAAAATCTTCCCATCTAAGTCGTCAAGACCACGTGTACTTGTCTGTTTCATATGCACAAGATAGAAGTAAAAACATCGTATAACTTTATAGGGGGAATAACTAATTCTGATTTAATCGCTTTAGACTCACTGTAATCGATCAAGAGTTTTAGGTCATTGGCTTTCGAGTCATCGTGTTTCACAGTTTGATCAGCAATATTAGAAAAATGATGGTTTAGAGTATCAGCAGATATATCACTCGGAATTGTGTAGGTTTTGTCAAGATTCTTGTGTGAGAGTGTTTATGGCCTTCCAAATGGGTTTAGAGTTATTTTTTAGAGTTGTTATAAACTAGGTTTCTAAAATATTTCTGTTTTGAACTGCGTAGCATAGATGTAACTTTATTTCTTTGTTTCTAAACTGATCAAACTGTTTATTTTTTAATAAAGTATCTCTTAACCATATAGCTTCTTGAATTTCATCTGTAAGCCACGGGGGTTTGGGGGAATGTTTAACTCTTTTGGTTTTAAACGGAGCGTGTTTGTTGTAAAATCTCTATAAAGGTTCTGTGCCAAAATTCAAAGGCTTCATCAGGGTTAGTGTATTGATAAACTTGAGATAATGATGAATGGGCTAAGTCAAATAAGAAAGAATCCCGATTAAAGTCGGCAAATGATCTATATGTGATAACTTTATGTCCAGTTTTAGGACTATATTAAAATCACCCAGGAGAATAGTTTCGTTTCCAGCAAGTAAAACAGCTTCCATCATGTCCCAACACCAGAAGTATCCGAGCAAGAAAAAAGAGGAAAAAACAAGCAATGAAGCGGCAGATAGCACAAGTTGTAAAAACAGAACAAAAACAGCAGCATTGCTGACTGACGATGACCAGAAACAGATGGTCAAGCTAGCAATCCGACACACAGGTATTGGCCATAACTCACAGTTAGTGTCTTGTCCGACTGCCCATTAGTCGGGGGGAACAAAAAAAAGCCAACGAAATCACTGCATTATCTGGGTGCCTGCATCTGCTGGGGTCTAACAAGCTTTGTACCAACAACAGCCTAACGATTTCTCACTGGAACGAAACGTCGCTATTGTTCGTTTGCTAAAGCTCAAGACCTGCGTACCGCCTTTCTTTGAGTGCAGAAGATGTGTGCATGTGTGAAGTGGCGGATTGAGAGTACGATGGGTGTTGTTCGGGTGGGGTACAGTAAGAATCCAGGCCACTTTGTCTACCAATGAGAGTACGTTATTATTTCTGGTGCATGAAAAATGGCTGAACATAATTCGAGACATTTATGTTGTTTGTGTTGTTGAAAATTAAAGTGGATTCTTAACGGAAAGAAGTTGAATGATTGATTTGGGATGTTCAAATTTATTTTTGGTTTTCATCCCCGTCACATTTCGTTGAATTCTTTGAACTTCAGTATAATTGGTAGCTGATAAGACCATAATTTACCTGTTGGAAGAAAGGGCTGTGTTACTTTCTCACTTGATTTTTATCATGCTTTATATCTATGGTACTCTCTCTCTTCTGTGTTGTGATATCTCTATTTTCTCTGATGATGATCCTCTCCTTTATCACCTTTTCCGTATTGTTCTCTCCTGTGGACGTGCTCTCTCTTTTAATTTTTCTTTGGTGTGCTCACTATTCACACACACACACACACACACACACACACACACACGCACACCATCTTGCAGAAGTTAATCTGGACTTTTTCAATAGCGTCATATTTGTGAAACCCCCAAATCTCAGAACCATATACAAGAATTGGCTTTACTTCTGTGTCGAAAAAAGTTAAATAACGTAGTAGCTGGATTCCTTAAAGTTAAATATGCGGTCTTTTAATTCCTGCCACTGCTCTCAGAGCCTTACCCGATAGATTTTCTTTACACACTTTGACAGCGGCTTTCACATTTTTACACATAAGCTTTAGTGTTTTGAACATTTTTTCCGTAAATGCCGTTTTCCTTAATATGAGGTAAAGCAGTTTTGTCTGTGTATACTATCAAATGCTTTAGGGAAATCTACAAACAGCGTGTAAAAGCGACCACCATGTTGATGAGGTTCTCCGGAACCAGAGATTGAAGCGAAAAATGTTGTCTGTGGTACTGTAACCTTTGCGAAAACCTGCTTGAGTTTCAGATCAGATACAGTATTATTTGCATCACAAAAATCCTTTAGTCTGTTATTAAAAAAAAAAAAAAAAAAAAAAAAAAACTACTGCACAAAATAATTTACTGATTATGTTAAAAATGAAATATCCCTGTAACTGTGTTTTACTTGAACTACTTTTTTGTGTATGGGGAATATCACAGCTTTCGTTCAGCTCTGAAGGTACTCCCCACTTTCAAAAATTCTGTAGAACAACGAACACAGAAACTTAGCTAGAACATCGTCAGCGTGAATGAAAACATCAGCACTTTCCTTCTGCAGCCAAAGCAAATCAGCCTACGGAGGTAAGTGTCTTTGCTACAAAATTCTATGACGACTACGATATAGGACGTTAGAATGAAGAAGGGCGGGGAAAGCGGGGAGAACGTCGATCGGGGGGGGGGGGGGGGGGGGGGGGGGGGGGGGGGGGGGGGGGGGGGGGGGGGGGTGGGGGGGGGGGGTTGGTTTAATGACCGCATAGTTTTTTGCCGGCCATACATGAAGAAGAGAGTAGATTAGTATTCACCTTGCTTTCCACTGTTTGCTATTGTTAGAGTCACGCTCGCTCGCTCAGGTCACTAACTACTTCCCGGGCACCAGTCACCACACATCGTGAGAGAACTGTTCAGCTGGCTGGGTTGCCGTCTCAGGTCACCATGTATGCCAGCTTCTTCCCTGTCCGCTGCTCGTTGAGGTTGGTCCAGTGCCTGCACATGGCCTGTACTCACTGGGAGCCACAGTGTTTCATGCTTCACGCATGACTCAATCAGCGGCAAACTGTGATGAACAGCCAGCAAGCCGTAAAGCGTGAGACAGACCGAGAGCTAATCAGATCACAGGAAGTGGTGAATGCCTTCAATATGAGCAAAGGAACGCTAACTAGCACAAGGCGAAGATGCTCGTTCTCCTCCCTTCTTTACCTGTGGATTGACTCTTTCGTTATATTCAGTTTGGTGTATTGAGTGGAGACCAGCGGCGTCGTGCTGTTATCACCCCACCTGTGAAAGACGAGAGTCATGTTTTTCACCTGTGGGTACTTATGTTGTGACAATCACAATGTCAACTGATAGCAAAATTCATCAGCTAGAGTTACATCTGGAAAACTCGGTACGGTTGGCATGTGTCACCGGACAGCTGCAGGAAACGGCAGGACAACAACAGAAAAACCTACCGGGGAGAGGAACATCTGGTTGTGAACACATCCTTTCGTTCACCTCTCAGTGAAGGACCAGTATAGGACTGGCAGTTGGTGAGTGACCTGTGTATAGATTCCTAAGGTCCATGCATCGAACAGTACGACCAACATATCCCAGCATGACCAGCACACCGCTTATCTTCCGGATGAGAACCGAGAACACGTAAAACTTCTTTTTTTTTTTTTCGGGGGGAGCCCCCATTTAACTCATTTATAGAACTTCGTGGCTAAACGGAGACAGCATCAGTCAGCTTCAATATGTAATCACTGAAGTGGAAGTTGAACCGTGGAAAAGATCTGCTGACATGCTGAGGCCGCGAAATGAACACAACTAACATTAAAGCATCCAACTTAATCTGCTGTACTGTTCTTTTTTCAGGCAGGACAAGAAAGCACAAACGTACAAACATAGTAACAGGGAGAAAGCACTCGGGAACAACAGTTTTGGTTTACACACAGAATTCAACAGTTTCCCTGTACGCTGCTCAGTGAAGACTTAAAAACAACTTACACGGTCAATGTCCCTCTCTTTTCACTTACATTTCTTCTCACAACACCCTCCTCCCCGCCCTGTCCCTTTGGTCTCCTTGTCGAGATATTCATAATGACAGAGCACTTTTTTTTTTTTTATCTGCACTTGGTCTTTCCCCCATGATTTACTTATCTCCCCTTCTTTCTTCGTTTGGTTTGATGGTTATTTTTTCTTGCCCTCCGCATAAGACCTGTCAGGCCAGGCTCGTACCAGTAGCTTTGTTGCGTTCATTCAGCAGCTCAGTACTTCACTGGGGCCGGAATATCCCAGGGGTCACAGCAGACGTACTCGTAATCTTCTTGTGAACCTTTGGGGTGGCGGGTTGCTAATATCCGGCCGGGCCGTTTCAGGTTACAGGGGGATTTTTCTCCTTCAAGTTACCATGGTTCTCCACTGCATTTTTCCATTTCCATACAGATCCCTTCAGAATGAGCCTATAAACCGATTTTCGTGTCGTGAACGCCTCCATAATCTTGCATAAACAATAAAAAATCCATCACCATACTTTCGGAAGAGAGAAGTCCAGTTTGGGGGTCGTGGGTATATAGGAGAACACTGTGTACACATAGCCCTAAACCTGCCTGAAGCTGGAGTGTGGCTGCCTTTCAATGGCGGGATCAAAACGGTCATACACAACCCAAACTCCACTCCCTTTGTCGTGTAGATCAGATTAACTCCTTGCCTGTCACTACACAGGGAGTGTCCTCCCGCAGGACGTATCATCCTGCATTCATGGGAAACAATAAGTTATTTCAAACAACTTATTTTCATGAATTCGCCAACTTTTGTCTTGGAGATAAGGGAGGCCGGACCATCCCATCCCCCGAAACGCCCCCACCCCGCTCCCCCACACCTCTCCGAATTTAGATGAAAATAAAGTCTTCAACAACACAACGAGTGCCGACGTATATAAA
>JADBJO010019808.1:20000-22500 GCA_016801955.1 Conus betulinus | reverse complement strand
GAGCTGATGTCCAGGCCTGAGTACCAGAGATGGAGAGTGACGAAGAAGAGCAGGAAACGGCAACGTCCATGATCGGCTTCAGGCCAGTCAGACAACCCGAGACGAGCAGAACTCTCTCCTGCAGTTCCAGGCCCTTTTCAGGGCCACCGACACTTTCAGAGTGGGGGAGACATCTCGTTGCAAAGTCTGTCGTTGTCAGCGTCATTTATAACAAAATAAAGTTTTTTTTTTGTACAGGCCTTAACTTCTAATCAGACGTGCCTTATCCCCCCATTTCCCCTCTATCTCCTGTTCCCTCCCAAGCCACCACCCCTCTTCAGCCTCTCTCTGTCCCTCTGGATTCCACTGGATCCTACTAGCTTATACAGACAGACAGACACAGAAACACAGAGACACAGACACAGAGAGACAAACAAACACACGTACAACACGAACGCACGTAGGCACATACGTGCGCGCGCGCGCGCGCGCACGCACGCACACAGCACACACACACACACACACACACACACACACACACACACAACACACACACACACACACACACACGCACACGCAAGCACGCACGCACGCACAGACAAACACATAAACACACAGACACAGACACAGACACACACAGACACAGACACACACACAGACAGACACACACACACACACACACACACACACACACACACACACACACACACACACACACACACACACCAGAAGAACACATCAAAATACACACACACACATCAAAATACACACACACAGACACACACAGACAGACACAGACACACACACACACACACAAACATACATACACACACGCACACACACATGCACACACACACGCTCACACACATACACACACACTCACACAAATACACACGCGCGCTCCCGTACACACACACACACACACACACACACACACACACACACACACACTCCCAACCTCTGCGCCACCTCAGAGGCAGTGCACCCACGCCGCTCATTTCGACACCCCGTCCACAGCCACAGCCCGTTCGGCCCGCCGCAGACCCGGCACCGGCAATCCACAGGGAGTAGTCAATGTCAAGTCGTCAAGAGGCAACCCACTGGAGGAGACACTGCACTGCTGCCGAGTCACTTCGGTGGTGTTCAGTGGCGCCTGTTCTGATCTAACCTACGCAGGACACCACCTACTAAGCCCCCTACTGACGACAATAATTGCTTAGTCGCGGAGCCGGTGTGAGTGAGCTCTCCCTCCGGAGGGCGCCACCACGTCCGTCCAACGACAGCCCCCATGGACTCGCCGATACCGGTGACCCCCGACGGAACCAAAACCAAGGCCACAGACGTGGAAAGGACATCGAAATTGAGGTCACCCATGAGAGCAGGCCATGAAGGGCCACAGAATTTGAGACTTTTTTTTATGCTGATCGATGAGGATGAGGATGATTAAGATGATGCTACGGATTTCCATTTCGGTCTGAGACTACATGACAGGGCTGTACTCTACGCTTCCCTTTCATAATATATCCCGCCGTCAACCAGGCCCAAGAGATACAGGCACCTGCAGTGTTGGTCAGGAAAATTTGAGCAACATAAATGCCCTTGGGATTGTTTTCCTTATCTACCTATCACCTGCCAGGTGCGATGATACCACTTACAAATATCTTGGACATGCACTGTAGACACTGATAACCAGAGGTGAATTTACCCACGTTTTGCTGTGTAAAAACAGTGTGACTGGACTTTGCACCCATTTGGACAAATTATAAAGTAATGTATGATTATTTATAAGGTTACAGAACCTCTCCCTCTCTCTCTCTCTCTCTCTCTCTCTCTCTCTCTGTCTCTCTCTGTTTCTCTCTCTCTGTCTCTCTTCTCTCTCTCTCTCTCTCTCTCTCTCTCTCTCTCTCTGTCTTTCGGTCTGTGTGTGTGTGTGTGTGTGTGTGTGTGTGTGTGTGTGTGTCTCTCTCTCTCTGTCTGTGTCTCTGTCTCTCTCTCTCTCTCTCTCTCTCTCTCTCTCTCTCTCTCTCTTTCTCTGCCTCTCTCTGTCTATTGGTTTCTCTGTCAGTTTCATTTGTCTCTCTGCCAATCTGTCTGTCTGTCTGTCTGTCTGTCTGTCTCTCTCTCTCTGTCTCGTCTCTCTCTCTGATGTCTTCATTGCTTTGTCTGATATTTTGTTTATGGTCCTTCAAAATAGTGATTGTAGTGATTGTTAATAATTATTGCTTTATTGTTTTCATTACATTGTATATTTCTGATTTCTACATATGCATTGCTTCACGTTTTTTTTTTCTTTAATATTGTAATAGATATTTATGCCTTTTTTGTGTGTTGGCAGGATGAAAAAAAGCTGTAACGCTTATTCTTTAACCCTCAATGAAGATAACTTTGACTTGACTTGACTTCACACACCCACACACCCACACACACACACACACACACACACATACACACACACACACACACACACACACACACACACACACACACACACAGAGGTGTGATGAAGAAGCGCATGGAAGGA
>JADBJO010019807.1:22500-32525 GCA_016801955.1 Conus betulinus | reverse complement strand
GCTATAAGTTATGTGTTAAGGGTAAATGTGTGGAGAATATGGTGGAGATATGCGTAGTATGTGTGTTTAGTGGAAGGATATTGTGGGCTGAGACTGAAGTTGGGGTGGAAAATGGTAAGTACAACTGTATACTTAAGGTGTTGATGGTATGAAGGTGGAGGGAAGAAAGAGGGGTTGAATATTCTATACTGGGACTGGGGGGGGGAAGGGGGGCAACATATTCACACCTATACACAATCTCTTCTTCTCTCTCTCTCTCGTCTTCCTCTCTCTCTCTCTCTCTCCCTCCCCCCCCCCCCCTCTCTCTCTAAAAATTAAGTTATTGTATCTAAGTTTTATCATTATTTTAATTCTACAATTATGGCTGGCAATGGGATTAATGATAATGGGACATATGCTTAGAAAGTATAAAGGTAAAAATGACAATGACGGTAATAACAATGACATCAGTGTTGTTGTAAATTAAATGTAGTGATGTAATGATGTTGATGAAGATAACAGTAAAGGTAATGATATGATGATAGTGATACAGTAATAAAGGGTTTTAAGTAATATAGGTAGGATGATATTAGGTGGAAAGGAGCTTGAAATGCTCAATGAACAACAGCAGACAGTACTAGAATGAGTATAATAATGATAGTAGCAGATGGTAAGTGAGTAACACTAGCGGAAAAAAGGCGCCAGGAAAGAAAGGAAACGACCAAGATAAAGAAGAAGCTAGCATTCTATTTTAGTGTGTGTGGTGTGTGTGTGGGTGTGTGTGTGGTGTGTGTGTGTGGTGTGTGTGTGTGTGGTGTGTGTGTTCCATTAGTAATGTCAGCCTATTTCATTGGTTACCCCCACCTCCACCCCCAGCAACACCCGCCATACCTACCAACACCCGTCTACAAACAATCATTACTAGGCAAGGCCAGGGGCGCCCAGGTGAAGTGGGGAGGCAAGTCGGGAGTGGGGGGTAGCCAAGTGAAGTGGGGTAAGTCGACTGAGAGTTAGCAACATGGAGAGAACTCAGAAGAGTGTAGGAAAAGGGAAAATGATGATAGCTGAAAAACTATGTCTGAAGGTAAACAGAGGAGGGGTGGGGGAGGTAGGGTAGTATGGGTGTGGGTGTAGGTGGAGAGATATTTCAGATGGAGCTGCAGAGGGTGGAATGACGTACATACTACTTTTTGGACGTTGATGCCATGAGAAGGTTTAATTGGACGGTGCCCAGTTTTCTGGGCAATGTATAAGATAATAAGATTCCTTACATAAGGCGTTCCAATGTTGTCACTCTTCGATTGCCACAGTGCCAAGACTTGGTGACAGGGTTGATGTTGTGGTTGGGCATGGTTTGACAGTGTAGAGCGACTGCGTTTGGGCCGTGATGGTGCGGTGGACATGATGTCGGGAGTAATCGTTCCAGAGATGCAACGAGATGCGCGTCAAGTGTGGCGAGGATGTCTCACCGCGGTACGATGATCTTACCCGTTCACAGCTGACAGTTGCGATGGCATACACAATGTTGTGGCTCTTGCATGGAGAAAGCACGTTGCCGGCCCCAAATTAATAGGTGAAAAGGCCCGTCGCCGGTGGGGCTTCTGAGTGTTTTTTTCTTTCTGATTTTTTGGTGGAGTGCGGATTTTCCATCTGGCCATTGCGTTGAGGAGCAAAACCGTTACAGTGGCACGAAATCCACTATGATTTTGTTTTTCGGGGAGCGCACAGGAGAAAGTGCGTTTTAATACTTTTTTTTTTTTTTTTCGAAAATTGATCTATTTTTTTTTTTTTTTTGTTTTATCTCAAAGTCATAATCAGGGGCTTCCACTACACCACAAGATTTTTCACACACGCTGTAGAAGCATGTTGGCACATACACAAACTCAACAACCCTGACTCTCACACTCGTCAAACTTCACACTGTGAAAGAACAAACACACACAATCACACATGCTAAGATGGTGTCTAGTTTGGTGATGTTGCGCATCCAGACCCAGCCAAGCTACAATTTTGCGCAGGATCAGGGTGAAAGTCTGGGCAGCCTTAGGTGGTGAGATATTTTGTTCAAGCCTTTAGTTAAAGCGCGCACCAAACAGGGTCGTTGAGGGTTTTTTGTCACGTTATCAATCATTACGACTTTGACTCACATTATTTCCCTTCCGACAGCCTCTTTCTCATTCAACGCCTTCCTTGCGGTGTGAACTCAGAAGCAATCTGAGAAAGAGCAATTTACTGAAGAGCATCAAGCTAAGTGCCATTTTCGTTATTTTGTCCGTCTTGTATTCCCCCAACACCAGAAACTCATCTCAACCACAGTTAAACAAGAAATCAAACATAACAACTTACCAAAGACAGCCAAACTCCTCATAATGACAGACACCAAACAACCCACCTTCTACCTGCTCCCTAAAATACACAAAACCAATACACCTGGCAGACCCATTGTATCTGCATGCAGCTGCCCTACAGAACACATTTCACAGTACTTAGACTCTCTCCTCCAAACCCATCGTAAAGGCCTCCCCCCACATACCTCAAAGACACTACACACACACTCAACATGATTAATTCATACAACACAGATCCCCCTTTTTTCAACCCAGCCTCCTCTTTACACTTGATGTCGTCTCTCTCTACACTTCCATCCCTCATGCTGATGGACTGAAGGCCCTCGCATTCTTCCTTAACAAACGGCCCCCCCTAACCAACAACACCCTCCCACAGCTACACTGGTCAGACTGGCAGAATTAGTCCTCACCCTCAATACTTTTGAATTTAACAAACCATACATTCTCACAAATCAGTGGTGTTGCTATGGGAACCAAAATGGGACCATCCTATGCCTGCCTCTTCATGGGACACCTAGAACACCGCCTACTAACCTCTTACACAGGCCCAACACCAGAGCTCTACAAAAAGATACATAGATGATGGATTGGGAGCCACATCCATGCCAGAACATGACCTCCAGAATTTCCTCAACTTTGCTCAGACCTTCCATCCATCCATCCAGCTGACCTACACCATTTCACAGTCAGTTAACTTCCTGGACATCACTATCTCCCTCAAAGATGGACTGCTTCAAACCTCAGTCTTCTACAAACCTAAACCTATACTGATGCGCACTCATACCTGGACTACACATCTTCCACCACCACCAGTCCACTAAAAACAGCATTCCATATTCTGAATTCCTTCGCCTACGCAGACTCTGCTCTAGCGAAGAAGATTTCACTATACAAGCAGCCGAAATGTCTGATTTTTTCACCAACAACCGTGGATACCCTAGTGCCGTCATCAATGATGCTCTCAGCCGCACTGCAGCTAAATCCAGAACATCTACTCTGGAAACTAAACCTCCCAAAGAGACAGACAGACCCACCACTGCCTGCCTTCTCTTCCATCCTCACAATCTGCCCCCATCTGCAGGATCCTGAAGTCTAACTGGCACATAGTAGAAAAATCATAAACCTGCCTTTGAGACCAAACCAATGATCACTTTCAAACGTGACAAAAACCTCAACGACCTACTGGTGCGCTCTAAGCTGAACAAAATATCCACACCTAAGCCACCAGGTACTTTCCCCCTGCTCAAAACCCCAACTGCAAAATCTGCTCTCTCACCAAAACCAGACACCATCTTACATGGCCCCACACGGGCTCTTTCACTATTAAACGCACTTTCTCCTGCCAGAGCCACAACATTGTGTATGCCATCCACTGCCAGCTGTGTGGTGTAAGAAGATCTATGTAGGTGAGACATCTCGCACACTTGAGACGCGCATCTCTGAACACCTGGCCGACATCCGCCACCATCGGCCCAAACCAGTCGCCCTACACTTCAACCATGCCCAACACACAACATCAACCATGTCAAAGTCTTGGCACTTTGGCAATCGAAGAGTGACAACAACTTGGACGCCTTATGCAGGAATCTTATCTCATTGCCAAACTGGGCACTGTCCATCCTCATGGCATCAACATCCAAAAGTAGTGTGTACCATTCCACCTCTGCAGCTCCAGCTCTGCAATATCCTCCTCACCTACCCTACTACCCTACCTCCCACTGTTTACCTCAGACATAGGTTGCAGCTATCATCTTTTCCCTTTCCTACACTCTCTGAGTCTCACATTTGCTAGATCAATCGACTTACTTCCCTCCCCCCCCCCCCCCCCTGCCCTAGTAATGATGTGTGTGTAGGGGTGTTGGTAGATATGGCGGTTGCTGGGGGTGGAGGTGGGGGTAACCAGTGAACAAGGCTGACATTACTAATGGAACACACACACACACACACACACACACACACACACACACACACACACACACACACACTAAATAGAATGCTAGCTCCTGCACTTACCACCGCTATTATCCTTATTATCATCTTTCTAGTACTGTCCACTGTTGTTCATTGAGCATTTCAGCTCCTTTCCACCTAATATCCTACCTATATTACTTAAAACCTTTATTACTTTATCAATATCATCATATCATTACCTGGCACACACACACACACACACACACACACACACACACCACACACACACACACACACACACACACACACACACACACACAAACACGCTCTCTCTCTCTCTCTCTTTCTTTCTGTTTCTCTCTCACGCGCACACACGCACACGCGCGCGCACACAATGAATATATATGTATATATGTATGTGTGTGTGTGTGTGTGTGTGTGTGTGTGTGTGTGTGTGTGTGTGTGTGTGTGATGAATTATATATATATATTTATATATGTGTGTGTGTCCGCGCGCGTGCGCAAGCGCGGGCGGGCACGCGCGCGCACGCACACACACCACGCACACATCCCTTCCACAAACTTATATCTTCTGTTTTTTATCGCTTTCTATTCTTCCTGTCCTCCCCTGCCTCTCCTCCCCTTGGTTGTTGCTGTCGTATGTATGTATGTGTATGTATATATATATATATATAAAATTTTACTTATTTGTTTATCTAATCAGTATAAACTTTTCTTACAACTTCATAACTAGTATTACAAATGTTGTATTTACTACTTTCATTAATGTAATCATTATTCTTTAAAATATTTCTAACATTTCAGCTTACCACTTTTCTAGCCTCCCTACTGCATCACTACCATTACTGTAGAGTTACAATCACAATTATTAACAAAAACTATTACTGTAATTATTCATATACCTATTGGATTCCATCCTTCCCATAACTTGTATCTTCTGTTTCCTTTCTGTTCTTCCTGTCCTCCCCTCTTTCTCCTCCCCTGTGGTTGTTGTCGTTGTTTTTGTGTTTATTTGTTTGTTTCCCTCCTTACTATCAGAATTAATACCTTTAGTACCATAAATATTAACATTGTTATTATTTTTTATTTATCTTTATTTTTATGTTCCTCTATTTATTCTATCACCATTATTTTTTTCAATTTTTTATTTATGCATTTATTATCATTAACATTATATTATTATTCAATTTCTTTTTCTTTTTCATGTTTCATTTATTTATTTTATTTGATTACTATAAAAATGTGTATATTCTAAATTTATTTTCTGTATCGTGTTTTTATTACCTTAACTTTCACTATCGTTGTTAGTTAGTACCATTCAGTAATAATATTGCTAGTATTGATACTACCACCACTAGTATTGACATCACCATCGCCTTCGCGCCTCTGAGACTGTTGCCACGGCAACCCTGCTCTAACCCACTCTCTCCTTTCTCCCATACCCATGCTTATTGTACACCAAGACTGGTAGTAATCTCTCCGTCTCTCTCCTTCTCTCTCTCTCTCTCTCTCTCTCTCTCTCTCTCTCTCTCTCTCTCTCCTCTTTTTAATAATATTGTTGACCATTATTAGTATTCCTATCAGTAATATATTATTATCATCATTGCGACTTTGACTCACACCTTATTTCCTTTCCAACAGCCTCGTTTTCATTCAACGCCTTCTTTCTTGCGCTGAACACAGAAGCGATCAAAGCTAAGTGCATTTTTCGTTATTGTTTCATTTTTGTTGCACCTGAAGAAGACCTAAGAGGTCGAAACGCGTTTGTGGTTTGTCTTGTGACTCGTTTGTCCACGTTTCTCTGGGCGGTTCGCTGACATTTATTTAAGATTTGGCTAGAATTTCTGTATGACTACTTTTAAACCAAAGACCAACCACGTACCCAGAAGCCAAGGAGTCTTATACACACAGACACTGACTCCTTTATACTAGACGTTCCCCACTGAAGATTTTTATGCGACAAAGGCTTAGAACAGAAGTAGCCAAAGGCAAAAAAAACGGATGGTACGACACATGTGACTATCCTAAAGACAAGCCTTTACATTCAACTGTGAACAAGGAAAGTTATTGGAAAGTTTAAAGACGAACTGAATGGGACAGTTATACAAGAATATGTTGGTCTAAGGCTAAGATGTATAGCGTTGCCAGCCAAACATCTGTTATGAAGAAAGCCAAGGGCATAAGTAAAGAAGTTGTAAAAAAAAATATAACTCACAACAATTACAAACAGGCTCTATTTGAAGACAAAGTCTTTCATCATACAAAACGTTAATCTGCGCTCTCTACACTTCATCAAGTAAACACAGCTGCTGTTAACAAAAATCATTAGTCTCTAACAATAACAAACGAATTAACGTTACTCCTGAGTTTTCATATGCTATAGGACATGGAAAACTTGGTTAAGATCTTGGGTAAGAACTTAACATGGGCTAGAACATAAGTAAGTACTTAACAAGAACCCGACTAAGAACTTAATCGACCTTTTGTATTTAACGTGTATTTAACTTGTATTTAACTTCTTATAACTAACCTAGCAAGAACCTGACTAGTACTTAACCAGTACTTTGTATTGTACTTTGCAATGTACTTTGTAATGTACATTTAAAAATTAATTCATTAAAAAATGGATCTTACAGCAGGCTGTTCTTTTTTTTTTTTTTACAGGGACTGGGTTTTTCTTCTTTTATTATTTTTGTGTGGCTTTTGCGGTTTTGGTGTTGACTCTGTTGTTAAGTATGGCTTCAGATATTTGTATGCTAAGAATCCCCCACCGAGCAACAGCTGCTAGTAAATAAGACAGCTTATGATACGTTCGTAATGGTGGTGTTGTTGTTGGCGATGGTGGTGGTGCTGCTGGTGGTGATGTATTACTGTCTAATAATTTTTGTTTTGCTTCTTGGTTGTTTTTTTTGCAGTCTGTTCCATTCAGCTAGCTTTTTACCAGCAGCAACACGGGCCAGGATGTTTTGGCTTTAGTATTTAACACTTGTTACATTAACACTACTTACTTGTGGGACTCTCTCCTGCAGACTCACATCTGTTGTGGCTCTCTCCTGTTGACTCACATTCTGCTCTTGTGGAGTTCTCTCCGGAGTCACAATCTTGTTCTCCTGGTCGCTCATTTTTAATAGCATTAAAATTAATATGATTAAAAGTAATTAACCCCATAATGAATGGACATAAACAATGTCCCAGATCTGTAATACATGTCACATGCTAGAGATTCTAACGATTTGGTTTTTTTTTTAAAACAGGGTCTTGTGTTAAGTCATATTTTAAGTCTTCTTCTGAATCGATCGGTGCCATCTCGCCTACTAACTTAGCATATAAACTAATTACTGTTTGTCCTACTGATCTAACCATTTTGGATCCTAACTGAGCTTCGTACCTAGCATAATACTTCTCAACGTCTGAAGCAGACAGTTGCTGAATCTGTTCAATACTTAGTTCAGTGCCTAAATACTGTTTAGTTTTCCCACACGCAGCCAAAGAGTATAGCCTCTCTTTATGGACGAATGTCTGCTGAAGGATTCTGCTGACTCCTCAAACTTTAATAAGTCATTGAACTCCATTTTTATAAAACTTTTTAAAAACAATAATACTTTTAAAACATTAAAAAAAAAAAAAAAAACCACTTTAAAAAAACCAATGAGTTTAACGCGTGGTTAATTATGCAGTGCCCTGTTGTTGGTGTTATAGTTTATTCATCTCTTTTAAACTGTTTGCCTGATAATAAAACCACCAACCATGAAGATAGAAGACAGATTCGCCAAAAACTGGTCACAATCTTATTTTTGTCTTCAGCACAACGAGCAGGATTATCTGATTAAAAAGCATATAGAAAGTCTTTCTTATTATGATTATTTTAATGATTTTTTTTAGTTAATAAAAAAACACGAGCAGTGCAAAGATCATTTAATACTATTTACCACTCTGCTGTAATTAGCGGCCTTAGAGTATAGGCTATAGCATGTTAGCAAAGAACCTGTTTAGGCTGAAGCCGGACGACCCCCCCTAGGAAGGTTAGACATTGAGGATGTTGTTAAGGTTATAGCTGTAATAACTGCATCAAAAGACTTCCTTTGTTGCTCAGGGGATTATATACCAGAAAATATTAAATGCATAGTGCAAAGTGCATAACAAAGAATTTGATTTTAATTAATAAAATATTAATCATTAAAAAGATGTCTGGATAGGTTATGATGGTGGGGGCAGCTATTGTTAATGCATTAGCTTTTTTTTGGCAGCAATTATATGTTTTGTAAAATGCGGTCAGATGAAGAGATGAAGAACGTCATAACGAGGCTATGGAGGCTTTAGCCAAGGCACGGGACTCTTATGAGAAAAAGAAGGATTTGCTCACTTAGACTTTATTAATAAAAAGTTAAAGGGGAACAGGGTCATGCGGCTCACACATTCACAGACGTTGATGACGCAATGAATGAGTATTACTTAGTAACAGGAAAGAAGTTTCTAACGTCACCACCCCCAGACCTCGTCTGACTTTTATGAACCATCTGAGGATCAGAAGACTGCAGAGATAGCTTTTATTGTAGTTGGCATGACTTCAGTCTAATCTTGTTGCTCACTTTCTGGTGTAAAAAAAACTAGTTTATTAAAATAGTCTATTTATTAAAAATGCACAAAAACATCTAAGTTATAAGCCCTATATGGTTCCTAAGGGCTATTGGAAAGGGGAAGATTGCAAATACTAAATGAGTAAAAGTGATGGGGGTCTGAAATCAGAAGCAAAAAGACTGGCTTTCAAAACAAGCAATTTGGCAAATATATTTACCTGCACCCAAAGAATTATAAGACCTAAATTTTGTTAACTCAGTTCCAAATGACACCCATCAGATGGACTTGATGTATTTGCCTCATGACACGGTTAGAAGAACAAAAGGTTTAAATATGCTTAACTGTTGTAGACATGGCTTCAAGGTACAAAGATGATGCAGAGCCCTTAACAGACAAGAGTTCAAACTGCTGGTGGTGTGGCTTTTTTTTTTTTTTTTTTTTTTTTTTTTTTTTACAACGAATATACATGCGAGGCCCATTAGAGTATCCTAGGTTGATTCAGGTTGATGAGGGGAAAGAGTTTAAAGGGGGCTGTAAAACCAACTGTTGTTGAGGCACCCGGGTTACTGTCTGTTAAGAGAGGGATCCCAGACAGCCATCGAGTGTCCCAAGCACTAGTAGAAAAACTTTAATAAGAATTTAGCTGAACGGCTGTTAACGTATCAGTATTACAGAGAGATTATGGACAGAACTCGCAAACACAGAATGGGTTAGCAGATTGCCTTCCCATGAATACATGAAGAGTTTTTAAAGCAACAGGTCTTAAGCCTGTGGAGGCAATCAAATTAAAAAAGATTAGCATTACTGAAAGACACACACAGAGAACACAGAAGGGCACACAGCTCTTGCCGTGTTTGGCCTGAAAGTAAGATACTTGTATGCACCTGGAGAGGCAGAAGGTGATGTTAGAATCAGAGCCACAGACCCTATATGGAGCGTAGACGTGTTATGAAGTTGAGAGAATCAAGAATACAAAACAAACCTCCGGTATAAGTATTCGTAAGCGCGTATATATTATTTAAGAGGAGTATGAAGGTTCCAGAAAGCCCGCTCCTAAAAGATCGTTTGTTCGTGAAGAGCTTTCAGATTATTCCCCACCAAACACAGTGCCTCGTAAATTAAAAAAAATAAGTGTTTTAATTTTACAGACTGTTTTATTGCAAGACAGAAAGGGTTTAACAATAGCAGA